>CAUYLG010073864.1:0-64556 GCA_963573385.1 Cacajao melanocephalus | reverse complement strand
ATTTTTTTTTTTTTTTTATTTTTTTTTTTTTTTTTTTTATTTTTTTTTTTTTTTTTTTTTTTTTTTTTTTTTTTTTTTTTTTTTTTTTTTTTTTTTTTTTTTGTTTTTTTTTTTCTTTTTTTTTTTTTTTTTTATTTTTTTTTTTTTTTTTTTTTTTTTTTTTTTTTTTTTTTTTTTGAGTTGGAATATTGCTCTGTTACCAGGCTGGAGTGCAGTGGTATGATCCCACCACACTGCAACCTCCAACTCCCTGGTTCAAGCTTCAGCCTCAGCCTCCTGAGTAGCTGGGATTACAGGCACATGCCACCATGCCCAGCTAAGTTTTGTATTTTTAGTAGAGGCAGGGTTTTACCAGGGTGAATAAGTTTCTAATCTCAAAATGAAGAAATAAATCTAGAATTGATAATTTTGCATATGTCTTAATTTTGTAATTGGAATAAAAATGTGTAGTTGTTTGGTAGTTTTAGGTATGCCCTGTGTTTTGTCTATTATTGTTGTTTATTAAATAACAAGATGACCTGATAAACTATTTTTCTATTTGACTTATTAAGATATGTGGTTAAGTACTTAGATTTTACTTATGAACATATATCATGTTAGGTATTTAAAGTGTTTGAAAAGAGTAGCAATATCATATAAGTGAATATATTTTTAAATGCTTACTAAAATTAATCAACTAACTTTAAATTAGGTTACCTTTTAATAGAATTTAATTAGTTTGTTGAATACTTAATTGAGCATTAGAAATAAGTGAAACATTTTCTTTTTTTTTCTTTTTTTTTCTTTTTTTTTTATTTTTTGAAAGAAAGGAAAAGAGAGGAAAGAAAGTGAGAGTGAAAGAAAGAAAAAAAAAGAATGTACGTTTTATAGCATAAAAATGATGTTAATGTTTCAAATAAATCATTTTAAATTTATATGTTTTAAAATAAATACCAATTAGAACATGAATAAATAAAACATATAATATGCCAGAGATCTGTTTCCATATATACTGTATTAAAAATCAAAAATAAAATGTAATTCAATCTATTATTAATTCTATGTATTAAAAAATGACTTTTGTGCAATATAAAATGGCCAAATCAAATAATTTATCCAACTCATTAAATGATGATGGAACCTATCAAATGTTATGATTGATTCAAAGAACATTTGATAAACTATGTATACATAGGCAAAGCTAGGATAAGATTGATGGGTTAGTTACAAGGCAAGTTAAGGTCCAAAGGGGCCTTAAACTTTTGAGATTATATGATAAATCATTAAGAAATTATTACTGTCTTTACTGAACAAAAGTCTACAAGCTAACATAATTTCTCCAAGTTTGGAGTTGTTGGTCAACAGGAAGTGGTGACTTGAACTAAGTACATCCCCTCTGACAAAATTTAGATAGTTATTCCGGTGTATGACATTCCAGATATCCCTGCCCAAATTGTTGACCTATTTCCAAAATGCAAAAAATATTTCTGATGGCCTCTTGTACTCTGAAGATTATTCTTGATACAAAATGCTAGTATCATCAGATTTGGCATGATATATGTTTACAAATATATGTGCAGCAAGCGTGTTTGTTGACCATACAGGCTTCTACAGGAGGACCATACAGACCATAAAGGACAGCAATGAAGAGTGCAAAATTAACTTCTATTATAAAGTTTTCATTAAAAAATGTGAGACTGGACTTTTAGCTTCTACTATTTGTAATTCTATCCAAGAGAAGGAAACTAAAGTACATGAAACACTTCCCACCATATTTTACCTGTAGTACTTATAACTTTGGAGAGTTCTTGCTAGGAAATCACTCTCCTTTCTTCCTGTGAAACTGGGACCCATGAACCAGGAACCACACTCATTCTTGGGAGGCCTCCATGCACTAGGAATTGGCTCCATATACAAACCATCCATTATTCTTCAAGAGTCATGTCTGATAATATGACAATCCTTCTCAAATAGGACACACCATACATAGCCTTGATTGTTCAATTTATTTGATCAATTTTATCCTTGTTAAAAAAAATCCCACTAAATTTGTGTAAATCATTACTGCCATAAAAAGCAGGGAAACTCAGTAAAATATACGTTTCTGAATTGTAAGTTGGTCAGTGGCATGCAAATGTCATTCTAAATAATTCATTTCACTTCACAAACACATAGTTTGCTAAACTGAGGGTTAGACATTGGTGAAGAAGAAAAAGAAAGGGAATTATCAGATATCTATGAATAACATAGAATATTTAAAATAATTCCAACAATATGACCAACCAGTAACTACAAGCAAGTCCTCCTCATTAGTTTATTAAGTCTTGCTTATTCCAAAGAATCTTGGGTCTGCAGTCTACTCTCATAAAGTACATTTGCTTCCAGACTCAAGAGTAAATTATTATGCAGCCTACCATGGCAGACTGAAAGTTTTCTAAGCCATATCATTATGAAAGTCTGTGCCCAAAGAATCTGTTTTATTTAAGCACAATTATTGGGCAATTAAATAATTTCGAACTAGTCTGAACAGTGTAACAGTAATTACTAAGAATAATTTTAATCTTATTTACTTTTGCTTCTAATTCTTCTATGCTATATGATGGTTCTAGTTTGTGACCACGTGAATGAACATGTTAAATTTGTCTCACTAAGGTATAATAGGGGTGCCCAGTTTAAGGAAATTGTTTTAGGTGTTCTTGTGAAGACTATACACTTTTGTGCTTAGTTGTTCCTGTTCCATGAAACATATTTGTCAAGTGGGAAAAATAATTGCAAATTACATACAACTTGATTAAGCTTTGGACTATTATTCAATAGTAAATACTGAACTGAACTAAGTACTTTGCCCTAGATTATTACTTATTAAGCATTAGCACATATCAGATCTACTTGGAGGGCAAACTGATGAGATTCATCCTTAGAGCTTCTGATTCAGTAGGTCTTGGCCTGAAATTTTGGATTTCTCTTAAGTTTCCAAGTAAAGCTAAAATGGCTGGTTCAAGGCCCACACTTTTTTAACTATTTAACTATTTTTAAATTATCTAACTATTTAACTTATTTAAAGTTGGCCTTTTATAAAATCTGGTCGGCCTTTTGATACAATGATAGAGGTAGGAATCTGAGAAATTCTAGGCAGCCAGGGGCAGATCCCTTGCAAAACCCCCACCTCCGAGCTGCAAAGCCTGAAACCCATGGCCCAAAGTGAGAACTTCCATCCCTGTGTATCTGCTCTCTCCTGATTGGTTTTTTCTGAATAAAGTCTTCTTACCAATTGAATGTTGCCTTTTCCATAACTACCTATGGCCTGCTTTGTCCCAATTATGTGCCTATAAAGACCCCAGACTTAGCCAGCAGTGAAGACAAGTGGCTGGATGTTGGAGAGAGACAGTTTGACTCCAGAGACGGGAGCTGGATATCAGAAAGTGGCAACTTGACTTTAGAAGAGAGACAAAGAGGGGACTTAACACCAGAGGAGAGTGACCTGCCTTTCTGCTTTCCATTCCATCTCTCCTCTCTGCTGAGAGCTACTTTCATCACTCAATAAAATTCTCCACATTCACCATCCTTCAGTTTGTGTTTGTGACCTCATTCCTCTTGGGCACAGAACAAGAATTTGGGATGCACCAAGTGCAGGTACCCACAAAGGCTGTTACAGTAGCTCTTTGCCCTCACTGGCACAGGGCAGCCACCCCATGCAATGAGGAGGCAAAGAACCCATTGAGCTGATAGCTCACTGCTTTCTCTGTGGATGGTGGAGCTAAGAGAGCATTGTAACATGCCCTCTGGGATCTTGGGGAACCCCACCTGGATGCTGCCAAGAGGCCTGCATGAAGTTTGCTCCTGTCAGCAGTAAAGCAGCCAGCCAGTTCCTTCACTTGCTCGCCTGCATACTCCCTCCTGCGAGAAGTGGGGCACAGTGGACCTGAATAAGCAGAATTTGCTTCTGCAGGTACCTAAGTTGCTGGCCAGTTCCTGAGCTCATTTGCTTCAGTTCCTGTACTCATTCATGTGTGTGCTCCCTCCCACAAGAAGCTGAACAGGGTGGGCTAAGTAAAATGGTGCACCCCTCTTCTGAATCCAACAAAGCATCAAGAAAATATCCTGCATCACTTTGTAAACTGATGCCACTAAAAGGACACGTTGCCTACCTTTTAGACTAATTTACAAGTTTGCATAATTTTTAGACGTCGACAATGCCATGTATCTCTGTAATTACAATCAATTCTAACCTAGGAAACACCAGGTTAATGGCAATAAAAAAAATAACAGAATAAATAACTGTTCCCAGCAACATGGTGGCTACACCAGTTATTAATTTATTGCCTTTCAGATGCAAATTCACTATTGCCTGCTCTGAGAAAAAGAATCTGGGCCCTTTAAATGGCTGCCAGTGTATAAAAATTTGCCAGCAGAGGGTGATGGAGAGATGCTGGAGGTGGAAGGGATTTCATTCCAGATCTGGTATGCTCTCTCATCAGGCTCTCACAGTGAAACACCCCTTCTCCAACACCTGGCTTCTGTTCAGAGCACCCAGAGACCATCAGCTTCCTTTTGCACTCCTTTCAGATAGTTTAGCAGTTGAGTCCCTCTGGAAAAATAATGTCTTTCCATGACACCCCAGAGGATAAATTTTCTGCCAGCCCAAAAAGGCATATTTTCAGCAACTTCTTCCAGGACAGCCCCACAGCAACTACTCTGTCACCCAATGAGCAACATTCTTTTCTTTTCTTTTTTTTGATTTCCAACTTGTAAGTTCAAGGGAACATGTGCAGGATGTAGGATGTGCAGTTTGGTACATAGGTAAAAGTGTGGGATGGTGGTTTGCTGCATAGATCATCCCATCACCTAGGTATTAAGCCCAGCATCCATTAGGTATTCTTCCTGATGTGCTCCCTTCTCCCATATCCTGCCCTGTAAGAGGCCCTAGTCTGTGTTGTTCTCTTCCTGGTGATTCCTCAAAGACCTAGAGGCAGAAATACCATTTGACCCAGCAATCCCACTGCTGGAGATATACTCAAAAGAATATAAATAACTTTATCATAAAGATATATGCATGTTTATGTTCAGTACAGCACTATTCATGATAGAAAAGACATGGACTCAACCTAAATGTCCATCAGTGGTAGACTGGATAAAGAAAATATAGTACGTATACACTATGGAATACTATGCAGACATAAAAAGGAATGAGATCATGTCCTTTCCAGGGACATGGATGGGGCTGGAAGTCATTATCCTCAGAAAACTACTACAGGAACAGAAAAGCAAATACTGCATGTTCTCACTTACATGTGGGAGTTGAGTGATGAGAACACATGGACACATAGTAGTGAGCCACATTCTTACCCTTTCCGATAAGGCTTGAGTCTCATCTTGGTAGGGAGGGAGCAGTCTTACTGGATGCTCTGTTTCAACCCCAGGGATTGGAAAACAGTCCCTTACTATTGCATCAGCTAATCCTGTACTCTATAAAATTCTTCTCATTTATTGCAATCCTCTCCCTCTTTACACAAATCCCCTGTTAAAGTTAATAACTTTTATATCAAACTTTCTCTGTTCAAATTACTGTGTTGTTTTCTTCCCACAGATTGGATAACAACTGATACAATTATGTTAAATAATTTTTCATAAAATAAATTATTAAATCCATTCCTTTAGTGTCAAACCATTTAGAATTTACAAACTACTGAGATTTAATTATACAAATTATACATATTTACAATCTAGGCGAAGGCACTCAAAGAGATATTTAAACATTCCCCCTGCCCCCGACACCAGTTTAAAGACAGAAAAGGAAAACCCTTTGCTAGCACAAAACAGTCACCAAAACTTTAGTACTGGGATTGAGAAATTGATATCCCCTATGGCACTTCGGCATGCTAAGTACTTTGAACTAAAGGAGCTGAACGACCTTAGAAGCAACCTTAGAACAAACATCTCCTTGACCTCCTCCTGCTCCTCTTCTGTTTCTTACCCTCTTTCTCCTGCAAAGTGCAAGGAGGGGTTCATCCTGAACTTCCCATATCTGTCTGAAGATTGGCTCTCCGGAAGGAATACAGTAGTAATGAGTGCTTTTCCTGGGAATCTCATTAACTGGAAAAGTAACAGTATCACAGAGGAGGAAACTGAAAGTTGACACCATGCCCAGGCAGACTCTATCACAGACAATCACCTATTTTTCTGAGATTGTTTATTACCTGAGAGACCTTTTGTTTGCATAACAAGACAACCTTTGTTCACACCGCATTCTGTCCCCTCACACTCCCACAACTTGTGTCACCACCATCCTCAGAATCCCCAGGCCTCTATTCCTTTCTTCAGCTCCAGAGGTTACGTATGTTTCAATCATCTGCTCTCTTTTCAAGTCTCATATTTTGTGGGACTCCTATGTGTATGCACATAATTAAAAGGTTTTTTCTCCTGTTAATAATTATCAAACCTTCAGAGGATAAAGAAAGTTTCCTTTCTCAGTATTAGTAATCTCTAGTCCCAACATTCCATTCCTCGTTCCCCAGCATGCACACACACATTTCCATGCTGCTTTTCAACAAAAACTTTTATTTCCTGCAGTGTAGCAAAATAACATGATTCTAAGCTCTCTTTTATGAAATCTGTTAGCTATTATAATTCCTTCATTCCCTTTCCCCTTTGTAATAAACTTTTCCTCTGTCCATTAAAATAATATAGGCTTAGTAGAATGCTTAAAAAATAAAGATCCATATAAAAAATTAAAGTCATGGATAAACCTATAATTTAGAGATAACTAGTCTTAACATTTTGGCTTATTTTCTCTTTGTCTTTGTGAAATTAATTGGATTAGTAATTTGGATTTGTTTCTTTCTTTTCCTACCCGTATCACAAAAGATGCTCCTCTTTATCCATGGCTACTATCTTAGCATGCTCTAAAGGCCATCACAGCTGATATGTCAAACTATAGTTGTAACTTCCCTAAAATTATCACTTTCTTCTATCAATGATACAGATACCACATGGTAATAAAATCTTAAGATATTATAACTAGTTTAGTATTTGATTCTCATGTTTAACAATGAATACAGAGATTTCAGAGAAGAAATAAAGTTGATATTGTCTGGATATTTGTTCTCTTCAAATCTTATCTTGAAATTTAATCCCCAGCGTTGGAGGTGGAGCTTAGTGGAAGGCATCTGGATCATGGGACAGATCCCTCGTAAATGGGTTTGTGCCCTTCTCCTGGGATTGAGTGAGTTCTCACTCTTAGTTCTTCAAGATCTGGTTGTTGAAAAGAGTCTGGAGCATCCCTTTACTCACTTATTCCTTCTCTCTGATCATGTGATGCTTCTCTCCGACCATGTGATGCCTTCTCTCCTTTCCCTTCTGCCATGAGTGAAAACTTTCTGAAGCCCTCATCAGAAGCAGATGCTGGCAACATGTTTGTACAGCCTGCAGAACTGTAAGATAAATAAACCTCTTTTCTTTATCAATTCCCCAGCCTCATAGTATTCCTTCACAGCTATGCAAATGGACTAAGACAAGAGTTGATCCCGTTCAACCACACAGAAAACAACTTCCACTTTATTGAATTTTCTTCATTTACAAACAAATCTCTAATAATGATTATAGTATACAGAGAATTAAAGAATACAATTAATCATATGTACTAACTTAGAAAAAGAATGCACATGGAATGGCAAAATAGAGGCTTCCTGTGAGTGTGTTGAGGGGAGGCAGGATAGAGCATCTGGGTCTTTAGTAAAATGCTTGACTTAAGCCGAGAGGAATGTGAGAGGACTTTAATAAAAGTACAGAGGTAGAAATACACGGGAGTTATAAAAATAACAAGTAGTCTTATGTGATTGCAACTGGGCATATGTAATTTAGTGGAAGCATTTTGCATTTCTGAAACAAATTAGTAACACTTCCTTTAATAGGTTTATAATTGTGTAAACCTATTTAAATCGGTCATTTGCACAACAAAATGAATCAATTAATTTTTACAGCTGTGATTATTGAGGCACAAATGTAATTTTAAATGTTGTCAAGTCACATAATGATTTAGTTTCATGTTTCACACCAAGTGAGTACTTCTGATTTCTTTTTAAGACAAAGTTTAAAAAATAAAAAACTTAACAACTTCTGGAACAAAAGCTATGGGAGAAAATCTTCATGACATAGGACATGACAATGTGTACTTACATATGACACCAAAGCACAGGAAAAAAATAAAATGTGGGTCAAAGGTTGATGGAAAACAAAAGAGGGAAGTACCTTGGGAGCCAGAAAAGGCTACACAGAGGAAGTGACACTTTAACTTGGCTTTGGTGGAACTTTCTAAGGTAGAGAAAAAGTAGAATGAGAGTAGAGGCAAGACTGTGAGCTCAGGTATGAAACTGGGAAAGGTTCTCAGGACTGAAAAGTCTGACCAGGTGCGTTTTAGGCAGCTTGAGAACTTTCCGTTTCATCCACAGGAAGAAAAACTAAACTTCCAGTGAATTAACACAAAGTTTCTTTTGATTTCTTATATTGAGATAACAGTTATAATTCCATTATAACTCTACAAAGCAATGGCCTTTTTCCCTCTCTTTCTTTTTCTTTTCTTTCGATCTTGTGGTCTGAAGTCTGGAACACAGAGTTGCTAAAGAAAGTTTTACTGAGGTAGCTGGGTTTCAATGCTTAGTACTAACTTAGTCTTACTATACTATTGAACATAAATTTGGACCTCTCTAATACTGGCAAAAACACATTTCATGATGGGGGTAGACTTGCAGATGTAGGAGGATGGTGTTTACCTGTATTGCCTTTTCATCAAGAACATTGAATTTTTGAGACCATTTAATAATTTGGCAAGTTAGGGTTGAGGACAGGCAAAAAGAAAGCACCAGAAGACTTTGTATATTGTTATGACTAAACAATGTGATATTTTTCTTACCTTTTCCTTCAAAGCTACACTTGCAAACAAAACTAGCCTACAATACCTAGAAATACCAATAGAATAATAAACCAGCCTACAATACCTAGAAATACCAATAGAAAAATTTTATAACATGTCATAAAATTGAAGAGGGAATCACTAAAGTGCATTTTTATCCATTAAAATTCCTCCAAAAAGCAAAATGCTGATAAGTACGGTTCTAATGTTTTACAATCTGTTATTAACATCTGCAGAAATTATACAAATAATCTTTTGGTAATAATTGGCATTATAAATAGCAATATTCTTATAATCTATAGTGCTCTTTAATTTCTGTATGAAAAATATAAATAAAATTTCATTTTCATATAGCAACACAACTTTTTAATCTTTATTCAGTCTCAGTTTAGTATATTTGTAAAATATAATGCTACAAAATTTCCCAAGATTTATATATTTCCTTTGAAAAGAGAACATTAAAATCACCAGATCTAAGGTGAAATCAACAAGAAAACATCATTTTCTAATGAGCTTCATGGTATTAGGAGAATTCCTTGGGACTAACCTTTGCCCTAATTTTATTTTCATCTTTGTAAGAAAGGATACCCAACAGCATTTATAGATATTCACAAGTAAACAAGTGTTTATCTATTTAACCATGTTTCCAGCTACAAGTTCATCTTCATTGAAAGAGAAAAAATTTCTTCCTGAGTGTCAAGCCCTTATTTTGGCTAGCATTTCCCGGAAATTAGAACAGACAGTTTGAGATCATGTATAATGACATAAGACAATAGAACTCTGTCACATAAAAATCTGACCCACGCATGACAGTCTCTGAATACTGCTTTGGAGATTTATTTTTTCATTAGAATCTGAGTTATTTTTATAATTTCCTACAGGAACCATTCAGAACAGAACAAGGTTCAAAAGGAAGGGCAACTAGTAAAGTTACAGAAACTCTTTTAGAGTTTTCTTCTATGAAAGTATCTCTATTACACCATTGTTATTTTAAGGGACAAATTGTAATTGTAGAAAAGAATGAGGTCATATTAAATTAAAGTAAATTATTCTGAAACAATTTCAGCATATAATAAAATGGTTTTGGAGACATATTATCATTTGTACGTTAATGAAAAACATTTAAAAAATCTAGAACCCACATTGTGTGATCATGAGTATTGACAGAAGAGAATTAAAAAGAAAATGAAAGCTTATTAATTAGAAAATAACTGGAGTGATTAGAGTTTTACACCCTCAAGCACTATTCAAGTACAAGTAAATGAAATCTGATATAGGTAAACAGTTTTAGGATGAACTGTAAAAATGAGACCACACAGAATGTCCATGGAAAGGTTGGAATTACGAATTCTTGCCTCTTTTAGCTCCAAAGAGCCAGTTTTCCATCAGTTATTCTTCATTTAACCACTGATTTCAGGGATGGAAGAGAATATATATTCATGAAAATCTTCAAATAGGCCATGTTTCTGTCTTAAAAGCTCCAGTATAAAAGAGCTTTATGTGTGTGTGTGTGTGTGTGTGTGTGTGTGTGTGTGTGTGTGTGTGTTTAGAATAATACAAGTCAAAGGTAGGAAGGAACATATTGTTTCATGTAACAATAAGAATGGAAAATGATTTGTTTCTCATTTCCTGAATTTTGTTGAACTCATCTTTATCTTGGTCATCTGACTCATTTCCTTGCCTAAATTAGAACAAAACTTGAAATTTATTTATAATTTTATTCAGGCTAAGATTAATTCAGTGAAAAGTTCCCGTTACCTATGACACCGTCCTCTTTCTTTTAGCTGGAAGTTACTACAGTCGCATCACTTCTCATGAAGGAAATTAGACCAGATTGTCCTATCACAGTTTCTTCTATGTAGAAGCTTAATGTGCTTAATGAAGAAAAAGTTTAGGAAGATTTAAAAAGAAATGGTAAATTTAAATTGCAATATCATAAATACTACTGATAAATCAATACAAATCGAAATTGATAAAAGTGTTATCCAAAAAGTTTGATAATAAAAGTATCAAATCTAACATTCCAAAACAAATATTTCCCTTTAAAAATTATAGTATTACTATTCAGAAGAGACCTGATTTTTTTTTTTTGACCACAGTAAGAGCAGAGATACAATTGTAGTGGTAGAACAGAAAATTCTTATTGATGTTTTTCTGTTAAAAAGGTCCTGAAATATAGAATCTGTTCTAGTCTTAATGTTGCCACATTGCAAAAACTGTAATAAGTAAAAGCCACTCACTCCTAAATTTTTAAATTAAAAATAGCAACACCATTACAAATTAGCTGCTTCAGATACTCAACTCCATAGGTTGACTTGGCAACTTTCATCTCCTGAATTGAGAAATTAATTTGTGTCATTCAAGAAATTGCTTGGGAATATTTGCTCAGCAACAACCCCCTACTGGTTACCACACACACCCAAAAATGCCATGATTTTATGTATAATGAAAAGCTGAAAGAATCCAAGAATTTTGGATTGGTCTCAATACCTGGTAAGCTTGGCTTGAAACATTGGAATGGTGGATCAGAAAATTGCAACTGAATGTCATCTTGACTTCTCTGTAGCAAGAAGATAATTGTTAGGCTAAGATAATTGTTAGGCTATGTCAAAAGAAGTAAAAATAAAGCAAATAAAATATTAATGCTAAATACATAATTGACTAATTATTTGTAAATATTTATCAGATTCATTATGGCATGAAGAGCATATAGCCTTCCCATTTGGAATATATAACATTGTAGAATAGAGAGATAACATATAAGGAAACAAAATACTGGAAGAATAGTAATGAGATCAGAAACGATAAAATTTGACATAATAAATAGTTTGGAAGGTAAACATAATTTATTCAATTTAGATTTAGTGAGCTCATCCTAATAAAGAGACATTTTAGTGGAATATTCCATAGGTAAATGGAATTACAAAACTACATCTTCAGTGAGTTTGGAATTAGAGATACACATTTAAAATCTTGAAAACAGATGTACTTAGTTTTGTGATGCATCTTTTTAGAGGACAGAAAGTTAATGAAGGATTACTTCCTCTGGAAGTAGCAGAATTGTGAGCTTATAGAAGTTGAATAAGCACTGTGTGATTTCATAGAGCCACAGGAGTTCACAAAATATAAATTCTGTAACTGTGTCTACTGAGTTTGAAGCAGGTTTAAGAGCATAGGATTTGAGAAGAACCATACTGAATTTTGCTAGTGTGATTTCCACTGAACGTTGTAGGTGGCAACCAGATTTCAAAGCAGTAAAGAGGAAATAAAATTTGCCAAAATGACTAGTAGAAATACAGCACTAATATGAGATAGTCTATAAGAAAAGATAGCTAGGGAAAAATAACTCTGCTTTTAAAAAAGCATTTACTTGTTTTGTGATGTAGAAGAAATCTCAACTTCTTTACAGGCATGGATAAAAAATCTATTTTCAATACCTATTTGAGAATGTGTGGGCTAAAAAAGCAACAATTTAATGAACAACAGAATATTAGGCCATATTTTATTTCTTCTCCAGAAAAAAATATTCTTCTTTTCTCCCTGTTTTACAGGGGTGGGGGTCTTTATACTTGTCAGTCTCTGTAGCCAGGTGGTTATTCTTCGCCTGTTTTTCATTAACGTGCTCTGTCCTATAATCTAAATGATTCACATACTGCTCATTATTGATAGACTATTCTTTATAGCTCCAAATTTCAAGGATATTTTACCACATTCCTCATGTATCTTTAGTATTTCCTTGATTCTGCCCTTAAGGAGGCACTATCTCATCTTTTAAAATGCTTTTAACTCTTGAGTTTCCTCTAAAATTTTTGTTTTTGTGAAATAACATCTTCCTTAAAAAACGTCCTTTACATTTTCTGGTAGAATTCTGCATCAGTTGATTTTACTATATTATTAGTTATTAAAAATACTAAAAAGGACAGACTTGCAATACAACAGAACATAATACTTGCATGTAACTTATTAAAGCCAGTTACATGGAGGCAAGATTAAAGTGATAACAATGTTTAGTTATTTTAATACAAGGGTAAAAATGTTTGCGTTCGAATCAGTGAAGAATTTTACTTTCTTTCCTAAAAATTTAAAACAAACTTCTCATTTTATTTTCTGACACGTGTTTGTGTCATTCTACGTCACTGCTTAATTCTTTGTAATTAGTTGACATCAGAGCCATATGCTTTGTAACTAAATAATCAAGTGGCAGAGTTCAAATTCTATTTTGAAAGCTGCCACCTGCTGTGAAATTTGAGTAACATTTTTAATCTAATTATAAAGCAAAACCAGATTGATTAAAAAAGAAACAGATAAAGAAGAGGTAATGATAGAGGACACAAGTGGATTATATAATTATAATATAATATGTAGTATAATAATTTTATATAATTCACTAATGCCTATATATACTACATATGTAATTCACTAGTATTCTTGAGGTTCTGGGCCCTGCGATTTTGATGCTCATTTTTATTATTTTTATTTTCTACTTCACTGAAGAGAGAGAGGCGATTGGCTGGAATTCCCTCATAAGATTCTCATTCATTTCCTCAACACCTCCATTGACACATATATATAAGTGTGTATATATATGGATATGTATATGGATATGGATATGTATACATATATAAACACACTCACATATATGTATACACAAATATATACACCCACTATATATATAGTATATATATATGCATTATAGGCTATTAGTAGTTAAGTTTGGTAGTATATATATGCATAGTATCTATACATAGTACATGTATAGTCTATATATATTTTGTGTCTATATACATGTGTATATATGTATATATAGCGTATATAGGCACATATAAGTATATATATAGTATATATGTGTAAAAATGCATATATATACATTCCATGTGTATATATACTATATATAGTATATACATAGTTATTTATGTATAGTAATATGTATATACACAATACAGTATATATGTATGTATATATGTATGTACATATGTTTAAAATACATATGTATTATAATAATATACATACATACTGTATTGCATGAGTTCACTTATACTTGGATTTTCTTCCCACTCTATCATTCCTCAGACAGAAAGATCAACCTCTTCCTCTTCCTGCTCTTCCTTAATCTATGCAACATGAAGACAATAAGGATGAAGACCTTTATAATGATTCATTTCTATCTAATGAATAGTAAATATATATTTCTTCCTTATTTTCTAAATAATATTTTTTCTCTTGCTTACTTTATTGTAAAAATACTGTACAGAATACATAATTTATAAATTTTCTGTTAATTAACTGTGTATATTATTGATAAGGCTTCTGGTCAATAGTAGGCTATCAGTAGTTAAGTCTGGGGATATTAAAAGTCATACACAAGTCTTCTACTACATGCATGGGCGTGTTGACACCCCCAACCCTGCATAGCTTTTGGGTAAATATCTTGGAATGTTTGTGTTGCTCTAAGGAAATAGCTGAACCTAGGTAATTTGTATTTCAAGAAATGTTAAAGTCAATCTTTCAGAGAACATGGCTCATACTCTGCTGGCTGAAACGTGGTAAGCTATCTGGTGAGAGCCTCTGGCTGCTTTCACTCATGGCAGAAGTCAAAGGGGAGCCAGCATGTGCAGAGATCACATGGTAGGAGAAGACTGTACATTGAACTCAGTGCTGCCTTAGCACTGAGTGCTTGTGCTGAGTTGGACTCAGAGATAAAGCAAGGGGGAAGGAGATTTCATGGTCTTTTTAATAATCAGCTCTCATGGGAACTAATTAAGTGAGAACTCAGTCACTCCCTTCCACCTGAAGGAGGTATTAACCTATTCATAAGTAATCTTTCCCCATTACCCAAGTAATTCCTATTAGGCCCCACATCCAACATTGAGATTAAATGTCAACATGAGGTTTGGGAAACAAATACCCAACTTCTAGCAGTGAACTCTACATATCTTAACTTGGAGAAAAGACAAACTAGGGAGGATGGAGCAAGATGGCTGAACACAAGCTTGTATCATTCATCACCCCCGCAAGATTACCAAATTGTTACAACTATGCACAAAAGTACGGTCACAAGAACTAAAAATCAGGTGAGCGATCACAGGACCTGGTTTTAACTTCACTGAAAGAGACATGAAGAGGACAGGAAAGACAGTCTTGAAGTGCCAATGCCACTCCACTCCATCACCAGATTCTCACGAGCCTCAGAGCACAGAGAATCTGTGCACTTAGAAGTGAGAGAGGGCAGTGATTGTGGGGCTTCGCACTGAACTCAGTG
Organism: Cacajao melanocephalus; assembly: GCA_963573385.1. Classification (NCBI taxonomy): domain Eukaryota; kingdom Metazoa; phylum Chordata; class Mammalia; order Primates; family Pitheciidae; genus Cacajao; species Cacajao melanocephalus. Next base: position 49,410 of record CAUYLG010073864.1, on the reverse strand, counting down.
CAACCCTGTCATAGAAGAAAGTAGAACCGGGCTGTACTAGGCTGACATGCACACACAGAATAAGCATTTGGAATAGCTCTGGCCAGAGGCGAGTTGCCCATCTCAGAGATCAGAACTTGACTTCCAGCAAGCCTTACCACCACTGATTGGCTGGTGAGCTCTGGAGCTCTAAGAAAACTTGAGGCATAGTCTAGGCCACAAGAACTACAATTCTTGGCAAGTACTATGCTGAGTTGGGCTCAGAGCCAGTGGACTGGGGGCGAGGCATGCGATCTACTGAGACACCAGCCAAGGCAGCTAAGAGGGTACTTGTGTCACTCCTCCCACCCCTGCAGCAGCCATGTGGCACAGAGAAATCTGTGTACTTGGGAAAGCGAGAGCACAGTGACTGGTAACTGTACATTGAACTCAGTGCTGCCTTAGCACAGCAGAGACCTGGCAAGATTCATCAGCTGCTGACTGAAGAGCCCCTGGCCCCTAAATAATTAACAGCAGTAACTAGGTTTGGGGCTTTGAGATTTGCTGGCTTCAAGTGTGACCCAGCACATTTTCAGCTGGCTTGGCTACAGTGCAAGTTTTCTTCTGTTTGAAAAGCAGGGGGAAAATTAAAGGGGACTCTGCCTTCTACCTTAGATACCAGCTTGGCTACAGTCGGGTAGATCGCTAAGTGGGATCTTGGGATCTCTGAGTCAAGGCTTAGGCTCTTGGCTATCACTGCTGGACTTCTTCTGGAATAGAAGGGAGCCCACTCTTTGAAGTTTGAGCCCTAGGCCTGGGAGCATTCACCACAAACTGACAGAAGAGCCCCTGGACTTTGAGTGAACATCAGTAGTAGCCTGGCAGAAAGCCCTATGGGCTGATGGTGGTAGTGACCATAGGGAGAGAATCTTCTGCTTGTGTAAAAGGAAAAAAAAAGTGGGAAAAACTTTGTCTAGTGGTTTTAGTGCCAGTTTACCTACAGTAGAAAAAAACACTACATACGTTTCTAAAGCTTTTTATTTTAATTTCTGGCTCCCAGACAGCATCTCTGGAACCACCCAGGATTAGGGGAATCATCACCCTGAATGGAGGGAAACCAACCTGGCTGACTTTGCCACTTGCTGGTTGTAGGGACCCAGGGCCTCATGTGAACTTAGGTGTTAGCCAGGGAGTGGTTACAGTAGGCTAGACCCAGTGCTGTTCTGGCTTCAGGTCTGAACCAGCTCAGTCTCTGTGGTGATGGCACAGGGGTTCTCGTGTTAAATCAATACAACTTGAAATTGATCAATTTCAATTTATCAGTTTCATGTTCCCCTATCCCCAGTTCCAGGAGGCTCAGGATAGAGTAAGGGAAAAGAGCAAGAGTCTCTGCCAGATAATCCAGACAATTCTTCCAGATCTTATCCAAGACCACCAGGGCAGGACTTCTGTGCATCTACAAGAACCACAGCATTATTGGGTTTGGGACCCAAGTCCCTTAGAATATCTGGAAAGCCTTCCCTGGAAAGAAAGTTACAAACAAGCCCCAGACTGCAAAAGTTACAATAAATGCCCAACTCCTCAATGTCTAGACACTGACAAACATCTACAAGTATCAACACCATACAGGAAAGCAGGACCTCAGCAAATGAACTAAATAAGTAAGAAATAAGATACCATAGTCCAATCCTGGAGAAAACGTATATGATCTTTAAAACAAAGGTTCCAAAATAACTGTGTTGAGGAAACTCAGAGAAGTTCAACATAACATAGAGAAGAAACTCAGAATTCTGTCAGATAACTTCAGCAAAGGTATTGAAATTATTAAGAATTGGGTGGAAGTTCTAGAGATGAAAAATGCATTTGACATAATGAAGAATGCATCAGAGTCTTTTAAGAGCAGAACTGATCAAGCAGAAGAATTAGTGAGCTTGAAGACAGGCTATTTGAAACTACAGTGAGGAAAGACAAAAGAAAAAAATGAAAACCAATAAAATATGCCTACAAGATCTAGAAAATAGCCTCAAAAGGGCAAATCTAAATATGACTGGCTTTAAAGAGGAGGTAGAAAAAGAAATATAGGTATAAAACTTGTTAAAAAGGATAACATCAAATAACTTCCCAAACCTAGGGAAAGATATCAATATTGACGTATGAGACACCAAGCAGATTTGACCCAAAGAAGACTACTTCAAGGCATTTAACAATAAAACTCCCAAACCTCAAAGATCAAGGAAGGACCATAAAAGTAGCAAGAGAAAAAATAATAACATACAATAGTGTTCTGAAGTCCATTTGGCAGAAGACTTTTCAGTGGAAACTTTTGGTATGACATATTTAAAGTGCTGAAGAGAAACACTTTTACCTTTGGATAGTACATCCAGTGAAAATATCTTTTAAACATAAGGAGAAATAAAGATCTTCCCAGATAATCAAAAGTTGAGAGATTTCATTAACACCAGACATGGCTCATAAGAACTGCTAAAGGGAATACTGCTTCAATCTGAAAGAAAAGAGCATTCATGAGCAATAAGAAATAATTTGAAGGCACAAAACTAATTGGTAATAGCACACACACAAAAAACCCCCACAGAATATTATAGCACAATAATTGTGGTGTGTAAAATAACCTTATCTTTTTTCTGTTGTTGTTATATTTTGTTTTGTTTTATTTTTGAGACAGAGTTTCACTCACTCTGTTGCCTAAGCTGGAGTGCAGTGATGCAATCTGAGCTTACTGCAACCTCTGCCTCCCAAGTTCAAGTGGTTGTCCTGCCTCAGCCTCATGAGTAGCCGGGATTACAGGCATGTGCCATCAAGCCCAGCTAATTTCTGTATTTTTCATGGAGACAGGATTTCACCATGTTGGCCTGGCTGGTCTCGAACCCCTGACCTCAAATGATCAACCTGCCTCAGCTTCCCAAAATTCTGGGATTACAGGTGTGAACCACCATACCTGGCCTGTAAACTGACCTTATCTTAAGTAGAAAGACTAATAATAAACCAATTGAAAATAATAACTGCAACAATTTTTTGAGACCTACACATTATAGTAAGACAAATGGAGAAACAACAAAAAGTTAAAAAGAAAGCAGACAAAGTTAAAGTGTAGAGTTTGTATTAATTTTCTTTCTGTTTGTTTCTTTTATGCCATTGGTATTAAGTTGTCCATTTAAAATAATGCGTTATAAGATAGTTCTCACAAGGCTCATGGTAACCTCAAATTGAAAACATAGCAGATACACTGAAAATAAAAAGCAAGAAATTAAATGATAATACAGAGAAAATCACCTTCACTAAAAGGAAGATGGGAAGGGAGGAAAGGAGAAGAAAGAGAAGGTCACAAAGCAACCAGACAATAAATAACAAAATGGCAGAAGTAAATCCTTATTTATCAATAATAACATTGACTGTAAATGGACTAAAATCTCCAATCAAAATACACAGAGTAGGTAAATGGATAAGAAAAAAAATAAGAGCAATACCCAATGATCTGTTGCCTGCAAGAACCACACTTCACTTTTACAGATACACATAGACTGAAAATAAAGGGATAGAAAAAGATATGCTATGACAATGGAAACCAAAGAAAACAGAAGTAGCTTTACATATATTAGATGAAATAAATATGAATACAAAAATGTAGGAAGAAACAAAGAAGGTCATTATATAATGATAAATAGATAACTCAACAAGAGAATGTAACAATTTTAAATATATATATGCATCCAACACTGGAACATCCAGATATATAAAGCAAATATGATTATAGTTAAAGAGGATACAAGACCTCACCACAATAATAGCTAGAGATACCAACACCCCACTTTTGGCATTTGACAAATCTTCCAGACAGAAAATGAACAAAGAAACATTGGACTTAATATGTACTATAGAACAAATAAACTTAATAGGCATTATTAGAATATCTCATCCAATGGCTGCAGAATACACATTCTTTTCCTCAGCACATGAATTATTGTCAAGGAAGATTATATATTAGGTCACTAAACAAGTCTTAAAACATTTGAAAAAAATGAAATAATACCAAGCATATTCTCTGACCACAATGGAATAAAACAGAAATCAATAACAAGAGGAATTTTAAAAACTATATAAACATGGAAATTAAACAATATGCTCCTAAATGACTTGTGGGTCAATGAAGAAATTAAGAAGAAAATTGAAAAATTTCTTGGAACAAATGACAACATACCAAAACCTAGGGGACAAAGCAAAAGCAGTACTAAAAGAAAAATGTATTGCTAGTTATAACTGCCTACATCAGAAAAAGAAAAAAAATCAAATAATTATGAATATTAAAGAACTAGAAAAGCAAGAGCAAACCAAACCCAAAATTTGTAGAATCAATGAAATAATAAAGATGAGAGCAGAAGTAAATATATTTGAAATAAAAAGCAATACAAAAGTTTAATGAAAAGTTTTTTTGAATATATAAATAAAACTGGTAAATCTTTAGCCAGACTAAGAAAAAAAAGAGAAATAGAGAGAGAAGATCCAAATAAATAAAATTAGAGATGAAGAAGGAGGCATTATAACTGACATTGCAGAAATTCAAAGGAACATTAGTGGCTACTGTGAGCAAGTTTGTGCCAACAAATTGAAAAACCTAGATAAGATAGATAAATTCCTAGAAACATGCAATCCACCAAAATCAAGCCATGAAAAAATTCAGAACCTGAACAGACCAAGAACAAGTAATGAGATTGAAGCTATAATAAAAAGGTTCCCAGTAAAGAAAGCCCAGCATCTGACACTTTTATTGCTGTATTCTTCAAAAAATTTAAATAACTACTACCAATTCTATCCAAACTATTCCAAAAAATATAGAAGGGAGGAATAATTCCAGTGTTCCTTATTCCACAAGGGCAGTATTACCCTGATACCAAAGCCTGACAAGAACATATTAAGGAACATATTGAAAGCCAATATTACTGATGAATATAAAGGTAAATATCAGCAGAATACTAGCAAATCATCTTAAATAATACATGAAAAGGGTAATTCATCATGACGACTAGTATTTAACACAGGGATGCAAAGATGGTTCAACATACACAAATCAATCAATGTGAAACATCATAGTCAACTTAAACAATATATTAAAAAGATAATTTATTATGACCTGTGGGATTTATCCCATGGATGCAGAGATGGTTCAACATACACAAATCAATCAATGTGATACATCATATCAATAGAAGGAAGGACAAAAAGCATATGATAATTTCATCTGATACTGAGAAGCCACTTGATAAAATTCAACATTCTTTCATGAAAAAAAATTAACTGGGTATAGAAGGAATATATCTTAACATAATTAAAGCCATATATGCTGGAACCACAGCTAGGGAATAGGAAAAAACTGAAAGCCTTTTCTCTAAGATGCGGAACATGACAAGGATGCTAACTGTCACCACTGTTATTCACATAATATTGGAAGTCCTAGCTAGAGCAATCAAACAAAAGAAATAAATAAAGGACATCCAAATTGCACTGAAAGAAGTCAAATTATCCTTATTTGCAGATGATATTATCTCACATTTGGAAAAACCTATAGTCTCCACCAAAAATCTATTACAATTGATAAACACATTCAGTAAAGTTGCAGAATACAAAATCAATATACAAATGTCAATGGCAGCTTTATATGCCAACAATGAACAATCTGAAAAAGAAATCAAGAAAGTAATCTCATTTACAATAGCTACAAATAAAATAAAAGACCTAGGTATTAACCAAAGAAGTGAAATATCTCTATAATGAAAATTATAAAACCCTGATGAAAACAATTGAAGAGGACTCACAAAAAGGGTTGTATTCTCTGTTTATGGATTGGAGAAATCGATATTGCTGAAATGTTTATATTACCCAAAGCAGTATAGGTCCTATATAAATTTTATCATATTTTTCTGTTTCTTTGAAGAATGTCATTGATATTTTGATAGGGATTTGCATGGCAGAAGGCAAAGGGGAGACTGGCACATCCTACCTGGCTGGAGCACGAGGAATAAAGGGAAGTAGGAGGTGCTACACCCTTTTAAACAACAAGATCTCATGAGAACTCACTATCACAAGAACACCAAAGGAAAAATTCACCCCAGTAATTCAGTCCCACCAGGTCCCTCCACCAACAATGGGGATTACAATTTAACAGACGATTTAGGCGGGGACACAAATCCAAACCATAACAATAGCTCATCACTAACTGTTCATATTGTATGTTTATTTTTACACTCTCTCTCCTAGTCACTGAAATGCAACACACACACACACACACACTCACTCTCTCTCTGTCTCTCTCTGTCTCTCTGTCTCTCTCTCTCTTTAAAATCTGCTTCAAATCAGAACTCTAATTGTCCAGTGAGCAAAACGAAATACAGAAATTAGTATCATCTTAGCTTCACTCTACCATGTTGATTACGCTATGGTTGTTTTCCTCTTTTTCTTTTTCTTTTCTTTCTTTTTTTTCTTTTTTTCTCTTCTTTTCTTTCTTTTTTTTCTATGGGACACTGTTTTTTCTTAGCTTCTGTTACAATTCTTTCAGGACTTTGTGACTGCTCCTTTGGCACCATTAAATCTTTGGATCTGTTTTCAAAATGGGTCCATAATCAAATGATATTACACCAGTTTTTCCTGCTAACATTCTGGTACAAACCATTATCATCTGACAGTTGAATTACATTACCTTAATTATTTTTCCTTCTGCAAGCTTTGCAACCTATGTAACCTACATTTATATCAACAGAACAGGCAATGTAAATTTTCATAAATATAAGTCAGCTCAGATAACTCCTTGGCTCAGAATGGCTTTCCTGTTCACTCAAATTAAAAGCCCAAATCCTTGGTATGACCTGTGTACTTGGCCTAGGTCATTGTTTGTTCTCAGATCATTTTCTTTTCTCTTACTTGCTCTGTTCACTATAAACACAACATTTCCTGGTATTCTTCAGACTAAGGGTTCTGAACCTATGGTTTCTTCTCCCCCGCAGTATTCACATTGTCAGTTGACAGGTCTACAAAAGAAAGTTTCTCAAGTGTTACCTTCTCGATCAGGGTTTCTCTAACCCCTATTATAAAAATTATAACCTCTCTTCTCCTCTTGACACTAAGTAATCTATTCCCTTTTCCTGCTTTATTTTTCTTTCTCACATTTACCACCTTTTAACATTGATTGTATCTTACCTTTTTGTAAGAGGTAAGCTTTATAAGGTAAGAGTTTTATCTGTGTTGTTTTTACTTTCAGTACCAGGACCTAGAACAAAGCCTGGAATAGAGGAATTGTTCAATAAATACTTTTTGGATGAATGAATGAACAAATAAATGAATATCCAGAAACAAGGAAATTGAAGACCAAAGAGGAAAAGTCTTTTGTTAAATAAAAGTTTGAATTGTACCTCAAAAATCATACATTTATTAGAGGGAAAATTGTTTGCTTTATAATTAGGTTTAATATAACATGTGTATTATTACAATTTTGTTTAAAATTGATATTTTAATCTAATTCACATTGTGATAAGCTAAATGATACATGTGTTCTTCATTAGGAGATGAAATTTCATCAGTTTCCTCAAAAGTTTTGCTTTCCTTATCTGATCCACTTAGTAATCAGGCAATGCAGATAATTAATTGAGAAGTAAGCAAAAAAAAAATACTTATAGTATGCCTTTATGTGTTTTTGTGTTGCATCGTAGAAAATCCTGGTCATTGCCAACAGAAAACTCCCTAGAAAATCAGAAAAAAAGTCTGTCTAGGAATTTATATAACAGGAAGCCATGTCCTTCTTTTTCAAGCCAGTACTTTACAAGGAATACCTTAAATTTATCCAAACTCATACAGTCCCAAACTAAAAGTTTTGACTCAGGGTTCTAGTCCTGACTCTGTTACTATTGAGGTGACTGATATAGTTTGGATGTTTGTTGTCTCCAGCTCTCATGTTGAAATGTGATCCCCAATGTTGGAGGTATGGCCTAGGGGGAGGTGTTTTTGTCATGGGGATTGATACCCCATGAATGACTTGGTATGGTCCCCTAGTAATGAGCAAATTCTCTCTCTATCATTTTCTATGAGATTTGGTGGTTAAGAGAGAGGCACCTTGTTTCTCTTTTTTGCTGTCTCTCTCAGTATGTAACATGCAAGCTTCCCTTGGCTTCCACTATGAGTAAACACTTCCTGAGGTCCTGACCAGAATTGGATACTGGTGCCATGCTTCTTGTACAGCCTGCAAAACCATTAGCCAAAGAAACCTCTTATCTTTATAAATTACTCAGCCTCAGGTATTTCTTTATAGCAAGGGGGAATGGACTAATACAGCAGCCATAGCAAAGTAAATTGTTCAGACTCTGTTTCACTGTTAATAAATTGTTTGACCAATAAATTATTGGATATATACCATGGGCCAGTAAATGGACATCTTGCTATGGACTGGGCTTTACATTAGATTTAACTAAGCAATCACCATGCTCTTAATATAATAAATTCCTACACTCAATGTTTAGTCTCCCTGGGCAAAATGAGATACAGAACATAAGGTGTAATCAGAAAAGCTACATGGTATATGTGCACATGGACTTTGGAGTCACGTGAGTCACAGTTTTTGTCCCAGTCTACTCTCTTTTAATTGTGTAATATGAAAGTCTCTTTATCTTTTTTTTAAGAAAATTTTGTTATGTTTAAATATGAATAATTGCATCTGTTTTATATTAATCTTTTACATAACAAATATGTGCAGAATACTTATAGTAATTGAGAAAATAATAGTCAATGTATGGTATAGATACAGCCCTGATCCCGTTCCTCCTGAGACCCCTGCCCCCAAAGGGATCTCCAGCTACCTAGTCCAGGCACATTTAGGTCATCCACAGGTCAGTACACCCCTGGGACAGAGCTTTCAGAGGAAGGAGTAGGCTGCTAAGTTTGCCATTTCACAGCCTTCACTGGTGATAGCTCCAGGTAGGGGAAAAACCGAGGCAACTAAAGTCTGGAGCAGACCTTCAGCAAACCATAGCAGCCTTATGGAAGACAGGCCTGACTGTTAAAAGAAAGACAAACAAACAGAAAACAACAACAACAACAACAAAAAAAAACTCCCCAAAATCCTATTCAAAGGTCAGTAACCTCAAAGATCGAAGGTAAGTAAGTCCACAAAGATGAAAAGGTATCAACACAAAAACAATGAAAACTCAAAAAGCCAGAGTGCATCTTCTCCTCTAAATGCCTGGAACATCTCTTCAGCAAAAATGTAGAACAGGGCTGAGGTTGAGATAGGTGAATTGACAGACTTAGGCTTCTGAAGGTGGGTAATAACAAACTTCACTGAGCTAAAGGAGCATGTTGTAACCCCATGCAAAGAAACTAAAAATCATGATAAACAATACAGGAGCAGATAGCCATAATAGCCAGTTTAAAGATGAACATAACCAACCTGATGAAGCTGAAAAACAACATGGGAAATTCACAAAGCAATCACAAGTATCAATAGCAGACTATACCAAATAGAGGAAAGAATCTCAGAGTTTAAAGACTATCTTTCTGAAAAAAGGTAGGCAGACAAGTATAGAGGAAAAAAGAATGAAAATTAATTTAAAAAACCTCTGAGATATATGGAATTATGTAAAATGACTGAACTTATGACTGACTGGGGTACCTGAGACAAGGGAGAACAGAACCAAGTTGGAAAACATGCTTCAAGGTATCATCCAGAAGAACTTCCCCAACCTAGCAAGACAGGCTAACATTCAAATTCAGGAAATCCAAAGAATTCCAGTAAGATACTCCATGAGAAGGTCAACCCCAAGACACATAATCATCAGATTCTCCAAGACTGAAATGAAAGACGAGATGTTACAGGCAGCCAGAGAGAAAGAACAGGTCACCTATAAAGGGAAGCACACCAGACTAACAGCAGCCCTGTCAGCAGAAGCCCTATGAGCCAGAAGAGAATGGGGGCCAATATTTAACATTCTTAAAAAATGTTCAAATCAGAATTCATATCTAGCCAAACTAAGCTTCATAAGTGAAGAAAAAATTAGATCCTCTTCAGACAAGCAAATGCCGAGGGAATTTGTTGCCATCAGGCCTACCTTGTAAGAGCTCCTGAAGGAAGCACTAAATACAGAAAGGAAAAATCATTACCAGCCACTACAAAAACACATGGAAGCACACAGACCATGAAATGACACTATGAAGCAACCACACAAACAAGTCTGCAAAATAACCAGCTAGCATCATGATGACAGGATCAAATTCACACATAACAATATTAACTTTAAATGCAAATGGGTTAAATGCTCCAATTTAAAGACATAGAATGGCAAACCGGATAAAGAGCCAAGAACTATTGGTATTCTGTCTTCAAAGGACCCATCTCATGTGCAAAGACACATATGAGCTCAAAATAAAGAGATACAGGCAAATTAACCAAGCAAATGAAAAACAGAAAAAAGCAGGAGTTGCAATCCTAGTTTCTAACAACACAGATCTTAAACCAAGAAAGATCAAAAAAGACAAAGAAAGACATTAAATCATGATAAAGGATTCAGTTCAACAAGAAGGGCTAACTATCCTAAATATATATGCACCCAATACAGGAGCACCCTGATTCATAAAGTAAGTTCTTAGAGACATACAAAGAGACTTATTTCTACAGAATAATAGTGGGAGACTAACACCCCACTGACAATATTAGACAGATCATTGAGACAGAGAATTAACAAGTCATTTAGGACCTGAACTCAGTTCTGGATTGAGTGGATCTAATAGATATTCACAGAACTCTCCACCCCAAAACAACAGAATATACATTCTTCTCATTGCCATATGGCACTTACTCTAAAATTGATTACATAGTAGGAAGTAAAATGAGCTTCAGCAAAAGCAAAATAACAGAAATTACAACAAGCAGTCTCTTAGACCACAGCACAATCAAATTAGAACACAAGATTAAGAAATTCACTCAAAACCACACAACTACATGGAAACTGAACAATCTGTTCCTGAATGACACTTAGGTAAGTAATGAAATTAACACAGAAATTAAGTTCTTTGAAACTAATGAGAACAAAGTTACAAAATACCTGTATTAGTCATGGTTCTTTAGAGGGACAGAACTAATAGGATCAATGTGTATATAAAGTGGAGTTTATTAAGAAGCATTAACTCACATGATCATAAGGTGAAGTCCAACAACAGGCTGTCTGTAAGCTGAGGAGCAAAGAAGGCAGTCTGAGTCCCAAAGGTGAAGAACTTGGAATCTGATGTTCGAGGTCAGGAAGCATCCAGCACAGGAGAAAGACAGAGTCCAGAAGACTAAACCAGTCTAGTCTTTTCATGTTCTTCTGCCTGCTTTTATTCTGGCCACACTGACAGCTGATTATATTGTGTCCACCCAGATTGAAGGTGGGTCTGCCTTTCCTAGTCCACTGACTCAAATGTTAATCTCTTTTAGGCAGCACCCTCACTGACACATCCAGGAACAAAACTTTGCATTCTTCAATCCAATCAAGTTGACACTCAATATTAACTATCACAGTACTAGAATCTCTGGGATGCAGTTAAAGCAGTGTTAAGAGGGAAATTTATAGCACTAAATGGCCACATCAAAAAGCTAGAATGATCTCAAGTTAACAATCTAACATCACAGCTAAAAACACTAGAAGTTAGGCGTGGTGGCTCACACTTGTAACACCAGCACTTTGGGAAGTCAAGGCAGGTGGATCACCTGAGGACAGAAGTTCAAGAGCAGACTGACCAACATGGTTAAACTCTGTCACTACTAAAAATACAAAAGTAGCTGGGTGTGGTGGCACATGCCTGTAATCCCAGGTAGTTGAGGGGCTGAGGCAGGAGAATCGCTTGAACCCAGGAGGGGGAGGTTGCAGTGAGCTGAGATCACACGATTGCACTTCAGCCTGGGCAACAAGAGTGAAACTCTGTCTCAAAAACAAAACAACAGAACAAAACAAAACAAAAAACACTAGAGTACCAAGAGCAAACAAAACTCAAAGTGAGCAGAAGACAAGAGATAACCAAGATCAGAGCTGAATTAAAAGAGATAGAGACACAAAAACCCTTAAAAAATCAACAAATCCAGGAGATGGCTTTTTAAAAAAGTTAATAAGCTAGATAGACCACTAGCTACACTAATAAAGAAGAGAAAATAATCAAATAAACGCAATTATAAATGATAAGGGGGCTATTACCACTGGTTCCAAAGAAATACAAACAACCATCAGAACATACTATAAACACCTCTGCGCAAATAGACTAAAAAATAGAGAAGAATTGGAAAATTTCCTGGACACACACACCCTCTGCAGACCGAACCAGGAAGAAACTGAATTCCTGAATAGACCAATAACAAGTTCTGAAATTGAAGCCATAGTAAGTAGATTACCAACCAAAAAAGCCTAGGACCAGACGGACTCACAGATGCTTTCACCAGTGGCACAAGAAGAGCTGGTACCATTCATACTGAAACTATTTCAAAAACTTGAAAAGAAGGGACTCCCATCTAACTCATTCTATGAGGCCAAAATCATCCTGATATCAAAACCTGGTAGAGATACAAGAAAAAAGAAAACTTCTGGCCATTGTCCCTGATGAACATCAATGCAAAAATCCTCAATAAAATATTGGCAAACCAAATCCAGACACATATCAAAAATCTTATCCACTAGGATCAAGTTGGCTTCATCCCTAGGATACAAGCTTGGTTCAACATATGCAAATCAATAAATGTGATTCATCACATAAACAGAACTAAAAACAAAAACCACATGATTACCTCAATAGACGCAGAAGAGGCCTTTAAAAATTCAACATTCCTTCATGTTAAAAACTCTCAATAAACTAGATATTGAAGGAATATACCTCAAAATAATAAGAGCCATGTATGACAAACCCACAGCCAAAATCATACCAAATGATCACAAGCTGTAAGTATTCCTCTTGAAAACTGGCACAAAACAAGGATGCCCTCTCTCACTAGTCTTATTTTACATAGTATTGGAAGTTCTGGTCAGAACAATCAGGCAAGAGAAAGAAACAAAGGGAATTAATATAGAAAGAGAGGAAGTTAAACTGTCTATTTGCAGATATCATGGTTCCACATGTAGAAATCGCCTTAGCCCTAAAGTTTCTAAAGCTGACAAGCAACTTCAGCAAAGTCTCAGGATACAAAATCAATGTGCAAAAATTGTTAGCATTTCTATACACCAACAACAGGCAAGCAGAAACCAAAATCCTGAATAAACTCCCATTCACAATTGCTACGAAGAGAAAAAAATACCTAGGAGTACAGGTAAGAAGAGTGGTATTCCCAAATACCCCTTTTCAAGGAGAACTACAAACCACTGCTCAAAGAAATCAGAGAGGACACAAACAACATGAAAAACATTCCATGCTCGTGGATAGGAAGAATGAATATCATGAAAATGGCCATACAGTCCAAAGTAATTTATAGTTTGAATGCTATTCCCATTAAACTACAATTGACATTCTTCACAGAATTAGAAAAAAAAATTGTAAAATTCATATGGAACTATAAAAGAGCCCAAATAACCAAGACAATCCCAAGCAAAAATAACAAAGCCAGAGGCATCCTGCTACCCAATTTCAAACTATACTACCAGGCTACAGTAGCCAAAGCAGCATAGTACTGGTACAAGAAAAGACACATAGACCAATGAAACAGCAATGGGGAAAATTTCTTATTTGATAAATGGTGCTGAGAGAACTGGCTAGCTATATGCAGAAAACTTAAACTGGACCCTTTCCTTACACCATATACAAAAATGAACTCAAGATAGATTAAAGACTTAAATATACAACCCAAAAGTATAAAAATCCTAGAAGAAGATCTAGACCATACCATTCAGGGCATAGACATGGACAAAGATTTCACGATGAAAACTACACAAGCAATTGCAACAAATGCAAAAATTGACAAATGGGGTCTAATTAAACTAAAGAGTTTCTGCACAGCAAAAGAAACTGTCACCAGAGTAAAAAGAGTGAGAGAACATTTTTGTAATCTGTCTATCTGACAAAGGTCTAATATACAGAGTCTACAAGAAACTTAAACAAATGTACAAGAAAAAAAACAAACGGTCCCATTAAAAAGTGGGCAAATGACATGGAAAGTCATACATGTGGCCAACAAACATGAAGAAAAGCTCAACATCACTTATCATTAGAGATACGCAAATCAAAACCATGATCAGATACCATCTCACACCAGTCAGAATGGCTATTATTAAAAAGTCAAGAAACAACAGATGCTGGCAAGGTTGCAGAGAAAAAGGAACAGTTTTACACTGTTAGTGGGAGAATACATTAGTTCAAACCATTGTGGAAGATAGTGTGGCAATTTCTTAAAGACCTAGAGGCAGAAATACCATTTGACCTAGCAATCCCATTATTGGGTATATACCCAAAGGAATATAAATCATTCTTTTATAAAGACACACGCACATGTATATCCACTGAGCACTATTCACAATAGCAAAGACAAGGAATTAACCTAAATGCCCATCAATGATAGATTGGATAAAGAAAATGTGGTACAATGCACCATGGAATATTATGTAGCCATAAAAAGGATGAGATCATATACTTTGCAGGAACATGGATGGAGTTGGAAGCCATTATCCTCAGAAAACTAACGCAGGAACAGAAAACCAAACTCCATATTTTCATTTACAAGTGGGAGCTGAATGATGAACATGGACACTTGGGGGGCAGGGATGACACACACTAGGGCCTGTCTGAGGGTGGGAACAGGGGTGGGAGGGCATCAGGAAGAATAGCTAATGGATGCTGGGCTTAATACCTAGGCAATGGGATGAACTGTTCCGCACACCACCATGGCACACGTATACCTATGTGACAAACCTGTACATCCTGCACATGTACCCCTGAATTTAAAATAAAAGTTGAAAATGTATATATATGGTATAATCATTATTCTATTGATTATTGTATATTGTACTAATTTTAGGTTATTCAATATAGATAGAGATACAGAGACTAAAGGCTTCACACAGCACAAATATATTTCTTGACTTCTCCTAAAATATCAAATTTCCTGTTCATAGAACTATTTTTATGATTATAAGTCTAGGTCAAAACTGACTTTTCTTTAAAGTCATATAGGTCCTAGTAAACACACATTTTTGAAAAGATCCGTACTCTCCTACAATCTTAGTTGCCTCCAGGCATGGAAACTGATTTTTTTAAAAGTCATATAGGTCCCAGTAAATACACATTTTTAAAAAACATCTGTACTCTCCTACAATCCCAGTTGCCTCCAGGCATGGAGGATATATGATCTGTAGCAATTATCCCATAAGCTGTGGTAAATTATCACACTTAACTCAAATGTGAAAGTCCAACTCTTCTAGGAAATGATGTATGTATAACCTGGTCTTTGGAAGTTTCCCATTCAATTCAGCAGTAAGCTAGCTATCTAGTACATTATGAAAACACTTCATGAGTTATGTAACACATCCTTTGACTATTTGAGTTAAAGAAATTCTTTAACACTTCATTCAAACCAGGTCACAAGTCCCAGAATTCTGGCAAAATTCCAGATTAAATAATGACATTCTCTTCTACATACCAACCCTTCTTTCACAGAAGAGAAAAATAGAAACTTCAATCCACACTCTCACGGGGTTTTAGAAAACAATTATATGTCCAAATACAAGTCAGAAGTAGAAATTAGATTCACAACCCAAAAACATTTCACAACATGAGAAATAGAATAAGTATGTGTGCAAATAGAGGAGCAAATGGCGTTTGGAACTTGAATTATCCACATGATCTGAGAGCTGGCATTCAGGAGTTATTAAACGAAAGGAATATATAATATAAGGAGTTTCCAAAAGAGTGTCTTATGTCATGGAAATGTGTTAAGGACTCTTATTCAAAGGGTTTTTCCATTGACTAAAGGGAAAGGTTTGCCCTGAGTAATGTGTTCATGAAAAGAAATTTAATAACAAAGATGAAACCGTTTTACCAGGAATGATTCAGGAGTACAAAGTCTTAGGTACTCAAGTAGTCGTAATTGATACCAACCAAAAATGACCGCATTTCCTAAGTCTTCAGTTAACATCCCACATTTCTGATGAAAACAAGGTTGCTAGCTGGTCCCTAATGGTAGCTTTTTGTGTGTGTCATTTACTTAATTTGTTTTTTATTAAATTCTATTCCTGATTAATTATAATGGATTCTAGGAAACAATGCAAATAATGTTTCTGGTAAATAAAATGATCCCATTGCTAAATAAGAATGACTAATCATAGAACAAAAAAGGAAATGCCTTAGACTCTTACAGAAACAAATCCTCCTCCTTTTCTCCTTGAATAAGTATGTATCTACTCTTTTAGGGGACAAGTATATGGAAAAAGTCAATAAACAGAAACTGTCTGCACTTGCATAATGA
This sequence comes from Cacajao melanocephalus, assembly GCA_963573385.1. NCBI lineage: Eukaryota > Metazoa > Chordata > Mammalia > Primates > Pitheciidae > Cacajao > Cacajao melanocephalus. The sequence goes on along the minus strand of CAUYLG010073864.1, from coordinate 32,987 downwards.
CATTACCAATGTGTTTGAAAAAACATTAGATTCTTGAGAATTTTATATTGAAAAGTAACAGATTTATTATTCCATTTTTACTCTTTATAATACAGGTGCACTAACCACAATTGGCTTTAATAATGAAAGTGTTTCAAATGTTTTAGTCAAGAATGAAATCACAACTCTCATAAACAGTGATTTCAATCCCTGGTGCTTCTTTAAACGCTGAAGAACTTTAAAATTTGAAAATAAAAGAAAATAACATGAATATTTAGTTTTAACATTTTAAAACAACTTAAAAATTTCCGATACCTGGACTGTACTCCTGTGGAATATAAAGTTAGAATATGGAACTAAAGATCTGGCCATCAGCTAGTTTTTAAAACTCCCTGAGTGTGCATATTGGATTGAGAACTACTGCTCTAAGGAATGTTTTACATTTAAAATATTCAGACAGAGGCCAAGTTCCTGTTCTAACAATTTAATTAATTATTATGAAATGGTGAGGGGGTTCACGCTCTTGAATACTACTTTGTGAACAAGGGTCTCTCCCACACCTTCCCAGTGACAGTTGCTAATAAAGTCTTTGAAGTTAAGTCTGCATGAAAGGGCAATGTAAAAATCCTTTTTATAACTGGAAATGAATCAGACAAGCTTCTCAGCTACTCCCTAACCAAATTCCAGTAAATCTCATATTATTTGGCCCATTTTTCCTAACTCCTGTTGCGATTTAATTCTGTTTCAGTCCTATCCAAATTACCACTCTCAAAAGATTTTGCTTAGCAAATAACTTTTCAAGCTATATTATCAGTTCTTGTCAAAATTGCATGCTGGAGTCTAGAAAAATATCATTTTAATACTAAAAATCTCTCCAGTAACTCAATTACTTTGGAATTTTGTCATATGTGTGAAAAGAGTATTTAACTCCAAAAATAGAGAGACTTCTAAGGTAGGCCAGTTTTGTTAGGTGTTTTTGTTGTTGTTATTATTTTAATTTAAAGCTCAAAACAAGTTCAGCGGATTAGAATCCCAGATTTTTTAAATGGGATATTATCCACATTTTACTATTAAAGGATGAAATGAAGTTATTGAATTTCTTCTTAGGAAGCTCCCTCCTAGGCAATGCAGCTATCAAGCTATGGACAAACCATTTCACTTGCTTATTTATTTAACAATATAAAGTATACAAGTGATTCAGCTGGGGCTTTATTCTTGTCTGTGTTTCTAGAATGCTTCTAACCTGAGGCAGCATTGAAGGTGTTTTATCCCAGCATCTGGAAGTCATCATCTAAACACTCATAACATTACTCCATGTCTAATCTTTTGTCCTGCTCCTTCATTTGTTTATGTACCAATTGCTTTTGAAGCATTTCTGCATGGCTGGCATTTATGATACAACAACAGCAAAAACACAACAGGAAAAATATCTGTCTTTGCAGATCTTGCATTCTTATGGGATAGACTGAAAATAAACACTGTAAGTTTTGGATACCAAATTATAAGTGCTAAATGGAAAACAGAATCAGTGAAAAGAGTCAAAAAATTCTGGAGATAGACATGGTTTCACATGCTAGTATTCTACTTCAAGCGGGCCTCACTGCAAAGGTTAAATTTAAGTAATGAACAGAGAGGCTAGGCACGGTGGCTCACACCCGTAATCCCAGCACTTTGGGAGTCCGAGGAGGGTGGATCACCTGAGGTCCATAGTTCGAGACCAGCTGGCTAACCTGGTGAAAGCTAGTCTCTACTAAAAATGTAAAAATTAGCTAGGCATAGGGGCACACGCCTGTAATCCCAAGTACTTGGGATAGTGAAGCAGGAGAATCACTTGAACTTGGGCGATGAATGTTTCAGTGAGCCGAGATCATGCCACTGCACTCCAGCATGGATGACAGAACAAGACTTTCAAGAATCGTGGGAGAGAAACTGCAAGTGGTCAAGGAATAGTAAATGGATTTGAAGAAAAGCTATGAGACCAGTGTTGCAAGAGATAAGTGCAGAGGGAAGTAGGGACAGATCTCAGAGAAACTTTTGGTTCATAGTAAGAAATTTGTGACAGAATAAACTCAATCGTTTGAATAGTGGAGAAAGATGCTCTGAGTTACGGTTTAGTAAGATCATGTTAACTAATATGTTAAGATGAAAAAGTAGTGTTCCTGTGCTCAAGTAGACAGAAGAGTTAGAGAGATAGGAATAAGAGGGCTGAGGGATAGTGTGTGTGTGTGTTTGTGTGTGTGTATACATTGTTTTAAGAATATGTTTATAACAAGTTTAACATAAAGTCAGGAAACTGCCCACATCATAAATGCTTGACTAGGAAGATTTTTCCAAAGAAGTGAATATAATATATGGGTATATTAATCACTCAGAACCAAAAACTGTTACCAGCATCACCACAACGTGTTCAGGCTTTTCTGTCAGTATCTCTGCCCCCAAATTCTGGCAAATATGACCATTTTCTTGACTTGACTTTTTATGTTATTTTATTAGATTTGAATATTTTCAAAACTTATGCAAATGAAATAATACTTTACTAAACAGTTTTGTGTCTGGGATTTTTTTTTTTTTTGCTTAAATTATATTTGGGGAGAGTATCTTTCTCATTCTATGAAATGATAGCTTAATTGGTGAAGGCAATCATCATAGTCCCTCAATAGAATTATGTAACTGATGTTTGCTTATTACTCTTATATCCAATAGAGAACTAACCTTACTTACTAATTCTAATAATCACTGGGTTGTTTTAGATTTTCTTGTTAAAATTGTATTTACCTATAAAAATGATAGCTTTGTTCTGCTTTCTGTGTTTAACTTTTATTTTTCTTTCCTCCTTACATTGAAGAGGGCTTTTAATACAATGTTGAAAACAAGTTATTAAAACAGGCATCCTAGGATCATTTCCAATTAGATAAAGTTCTCAATATTTACGTAGTAAGTACGATATTTGTACTTTTTTCTTAGAGTCTCACTCTTTTGCCCAGGCTGGAGTACAGTGGTGTCATCATAGCTCACTGCAGCTTCACACCCCAAGTGATCCTCCCTTGTGAGTCTCCTGAGTAGCTGGGACTACAGGCATGCACCACCTCACCTGGCTAATTTTTTTTTAAGTTTTTGTTTTTGTTTTTGTTTTTTTTTGGTAGAGCAGAAGGTTCATGTTGCCCAGGCTGGTCCCAAACTCCTGGGCTCAAGCAATCCTTGGGATTACTGACATGATCCACTGTCCGTGGCCTGAACTAGTTTATTTTTAATTACTATATGTCACATTAAAAATGTTCTCTTCTATTCTAAGTTTATTAAGTTTACAGTAAATAGAGTAAAATTTTATTGAGTATTTTTCTGCTGTTTTACTCATTTTCTTGCCACTTTTGGTAAATTATGGTTTTCTAGGCACCTCCTTATTTCATCTAAAATTTCAAATTTATTTACATGATTTTATTGGCATAAATAATCTTTATGGAATGTCCAACTATTATAAAATAAGTGTCTTTGTATGTAGACTTGTGTTCTTGAGTAGGCTTCCTGGATATTCATAGGTAAATTGCTATATAGCTCAAGATTCTGCATATGGCTTTGCAGGCTGAGCATTGTGCAAACCCAGGGAATGGTATTAATTGTGGACTGTGTTGTGTGTGGTGGTGCTGGAATGGGGCTACAGGTCCTGATGGACAGAGTTAAGGTAAAAACTGCCATTCCTCATACACAGCATGCTCACAGGTGCATAAGGGCACTGCGGGGGCTAGGTACTCTCCACAGTAGGTAGGATAAGTAGGATGTGTTTCAGTGGGGGATCATCCTCTGTAGCTTCTTCACCATAAGTGGTTGGACAAATTCCAGGCTGTGGGGCCAGCTTAATTTTTTCAAACCTGGGTGGAAGGTATGAGGCTTCATCACAGTCCCCAACCTCTTTATTGCCAGAGAGACAAACAGAATGCAGGGTGTAAATATCATGGACACGTCTTCAACTATGACACCCATTTGGTACTGATTATTTATTTGCAAATGCCATAGTATGTATTTATTATTTGTAAACACCTCTATAACCTGGAAAGAAAGTCCTGTAAGTGGTAAGTTGCCACTATCAAACTTCACCTGGAATTTCATATGATAAAACTAACACTCTAAAACCATATTGTTCTTCATTTGATACTCCATAATATTTGAAAATTGCTTACAAGGAAGCTAATTAAAAGGAAGATGTTCACAATGACTAAATGTGGTATGCTGATAAATATACTGTAAGAAGGTGTTTGGAAAAATGAGAGAATGGAATTGAAATTGTTTCTGCAAAATATGAGCTTATTAAGTAATGATTATTTACAAGCAATGCTAGTTGCATAAAGATTGTGAAATGTTTCCACTTTATAACTGTCACCAAACAAGGGGGAAGTTCTCTTTATGTAAGAATTTGAATACCTTTTTAACTTTAAAATTAAGAGTTCAGGAAAGGGATGTTTCTTTTGAAATCGGCAGACAATTATTGAACATCAACTGTGACGAAGAATACAACATTTAAAGTTTCTTGCTCTTCTACAATCTGGATGCTTTCATTGACTGCAAAAGGCAGCAGAACAGCTGTTTTGTTTTTATTTCATTATTCATTGTGACCACTTCCAGAAGCATTAGCACGGCCAAAGTAAAACGGGAAAATCCCACTCTGGGAACGTGAAGATGGATGAAAAAGAATGCAATGTTAAACCAGCACTTGGGTCATCCCGTTTTTATGCTTAATCACATCAAAAGTTTATTCCTATGATGTTTACAAAATACCTGCCCAGTACTCTCTGAACTATAAAGCTCATCAGAAACAACAAAAATCTTAAAGCTATCACAGCCAAGAGGAGGTTAAGGAGATATGACAACTAAGTATAATGTACTATTCTAGATGGGATCTTGGAACAGAAGAAACAATGACTTAGGTAAAAACTGAACAAATTATACTGAATCAAATATGGACTATAGTTAAAAATAATGAATCAATATTGGTTATTAATTATCACAAATGTAAATACTAATGTAGTTTGTTAATAAAAGGAAACTGAGTGTGAGGTATATCAGAATTCTTTGTAGTATCTCACCACCTTTCTACAAATCTAAATTGATTATAAAATTAAAAGCTTTTTAAAAACAAGAAATTATAAATGTGTTTTCACTAAAAAACACTTATTTTTTTCTCAGTTTGTCCAACATTGTTATACATTTATTTATAGAGCAATTCATGACTATACAGTGAGATGTTTGGTTGAGATAATGTCTAATGTTAATTCAGCAATTTTGATTAAGCCCCTACCATATAGGAAAAAGTATAGTCTAAATGCTTTGGTAAATATTCAGGTAAATCAGAAATGAATCTTTTTTTTTTTTTTTTTTTTTTTTTTGGAGATGGAGTCTCGCTCTGTCACCCAGGCTGGATTGCAATCATGTGACCTCAGCTAACTACAACCTCCATTCCCCTGGTTCAAGTGATTCTCCTGCCTCAGCCTCCCAAGTAGCTGAGATTGCAGGCACGTGCCACCATGCCTGGTTAATTTTTGTATTTTTAGTAGAGACAGCATTTCACCATGTTGCCCAGGCTGGTCTTGAACAGGTAATCCACCTGCCTCAGCCTCCCAAAGTGCTGAGATTATAATCATGAGCCACCACACCTGGCCATGAATCAATCTTTAATCTAGAAGAGAACATAAGATACATGCAAGCATCTATAATATAATATGAGAAGTAATAAGACTGTAAAGGATGTTGTAGTGTGTCATCCAGCTCCTGCCTTTAGGGCAGAGGCATTTATTTCTCCAGTTTGCTGGCTTGTCATATGGGTAACTTTTTAGGACCCAGAGAGCTTGGACATGACAAGACATGCCCTCTAAAAAATGGAACAAATTATTGCATCTCACACTTTCCAGAACTAAGAAGGTAGATTTTGAGGCACCTGTGAGTACTGCAGGAGCCATATGCTACATTTGAGAATACTGCTTTAAGTATTTTATAGACAACAGTGGAAGGCTGACAGCTTTGAGTGGACCAGAGCAGGAAAACGCTCTACAGTTTTTGATGAGCAAGGGATCCTGAAAACCTGTTATATAATCTGGCAGTTTCAATCTGGCAGTTTCAACTAATCTGGAAATATCTGTGGTTGAGAAAGATGCTTTGTAAAGAGAGAAAAATATCAGCTCTTCTCATCCTACAGGAAACCATATACGGTAGAAAATTAGTCACCATTTGAAAAGCAGCTTTTGTTATCCTACTGGTACATGTAGAGACTAAAAGGCTACGTATACCAAGTGACCATGAAATCAGAGCCACTCAACATGAAGTGTATGCTATTACACTAATCATGTCATGAGATAGAACAGACTCAGTAGCAATTCATCATGGGATGAAAGTGATACTCCCAAGACCAGGCAGAAGAGGGGCTGGAAGAGGCATAAGTAAGCTATAGGGAGAGGTATTCCAGACTCCTATATCACCGATGAGCTCACACATGCAGACAGACCTCAACGATTAAAACTAAAAACAATCCAGAGAGAGAGCCTTTTCTCTTAAACATGTCTAAGACTTATATGTGTAGCCATAGGAATACCTGCATATTAATTATACCATGTTATATGTTTTTATGTTTGAGCTAACAATTTTGCTATTAAAAACATAGACTCTTCCTCTACCCCTTGTATAGTGTGTTGGGAATATTTTTAAAAACAGTGTTTATTTTATTTTTCATAAAGTTTCTAGTAAAATTTCTCTTAGAAATTATTTTGGAGACATTGTTGCACTTGGCTGAGGTTAATAGTCATTGCAATGAAGATTCATGTATTTCTAGGAACTGCTCCCCCACACCTTCACTGTCCTATTCCCATGTTAGTGTCAGAGAATGTCCAATGTAGGTGACATTATACTAAGCAGAAACAAAATACATTTTTAGAGTGAAAGAGAAGCCTTAATCTTGTAAAATGTACATTAGAAAAAAAGAATAAATTTGTACTGCTTAGGACTAAAAAGCTGCATTATTTATTTTTTTCATGTAGTGTTTTAATTGACAAATGGCAGGTGGTATATTTTTATAATGTACACATGATGTTTTGATATATGCCTCAGTAATTTTAACAAGGAAAATTTGTATAATTGCTCTTCATTAAGTAGCAAAGAACTGAAAATGCAAAAATTTCAAAAGTATTCCAGCGACAGCAACTGTTGAAAGAAGCTGTCGCCCTTAGGGCTGGGTTGGGGGAGCCAAAGAGAAGCACTTAAAATTATTAAAATTTAGAAATTTAAGGAAGGAGCCCCAGAGAGCTGGAAGTCAGACCTTCAAGAAAGGGACGTCGTTAGGCTGGTGGTGCATATGTCTGCCAAAGGAAACAATGAAGAGTGTCTATGAGTGCTGGAAAGACCCACAAATGTTGTATTGGATCAAACAGCAACTGTTAGGGTGAAAAAATGTTCCTCTGAGTGATGCTAACAGGAACAGGTTGCAAAAATTGAAACAGGAAAGAGCATCTCTAGTTGCTCCTCCTCCAGCCTTCCCTCTCTATTCTCTTTCTCTAGTGACCCCTACTGGTAGATTTCAACAGTGAGCCCACCAAGCCTGAAATAAGATTCAGTAAGTAAATCAGATTCAGTAATGTGACTGTTTGTTGAGAAGTCAGAGGACAACATAACTAAATTAGAAAAAGTTACAGAAGGGCAAGTACTTTTATCCTTTAGAAAAGAAATATTATCTTACAAACATGAATGATATTTTCAGCAATTAGATCATTACTACTGGTTCTAGTTGCCTCAAGACAGAGCTTTCCTTAGTTTGGTATATTCAAGTAACGGTGAATAGGCTGTCCATTACAGATGCAATATTGTGCAGATGGCTAAATAAGTGCATATTAATAATCTAGGGGACTTTTTGAATGTAGATTCATACATGTGGGTCCTGCTTTGAGCCTGAGATTCTAACAAGCTCCCAGGTGATTCCCATGCTGCCAGTCTGGGGCCAAGCTTTGAATACCAAGAATTTAGTCTTATGAAAAAAAAATTCTCATTTTCTGAGATTTTAAAATAAATTTCTCAACTTGAGAATTGACTTGGAAGTTATAGCTATAAAGTACTTGACATTAGGGTCCTCCCCAAATCTTGTCTTTTTCTTTCATTTTGGGAAATTATTTATATGATAGTTTAAATTTTATCTGATTTAAAATGAGCATGTTGTTCAACACCCACTTATGAGTGAGGATATGTGGTGTTTGGTTTTCTGTTCTTGTGTCAGTTTTTCTGAGAATGATGGTTCCCAGCTTCATCAATGCCTCTGCAAAGAATGTGAACTCATCCTTTTTTATGGCTGCATAGTATTCCATGGTATGTATGTGCTACATTTTCTTTATCCAGTCTATCATTGATGGGCATTTGGGTTGGTTCCAAGTCTTTGCTATTGTAAACAGTGCCATAGTAAATATACATGTGCACTTGTCTTTTTAATAGAATGATTTACAATCCTTTGGGTATATACCCAGTAAAGGGATTGCTGAGTCAAATGGCATTTCTATTTCTAGATCCTTGAGGAATCACCACACTGTCTTCCACAATGGTTGAACTAATTTACACTCCCACCAACAGTGTAAAAGCATTCCTATTTCTCCACATTCTCTCCAGCATCTGTTGTCTACAGATTTGTTAATGATCACCATTCTAACTGGTGTGAGGTAGTATCTCGTTGCGGTTTTGATTTGCATTTCTCTAATTACCAGTGATGATGAGCTTTTTTTCATGTTTTTTGGCTGCATAAATATCTTCTTTTGAAAACTATCTGTTCATATTCTTCACCCACTTTTTGAGGGGATTGTTTGTTTTTTTTTTCTCATAAATTTGCTTAAGTTCTCCGTAGATTCTGAAGTCGCCCTTTGTCAGACGGGTAGATTGTAAAAACTTTTTTCCATTCTGGTAGTTGCTGGTTCACTCTAATAATGGTTTCTTTTGATGGTGCAGAAGCTCTTAAGTTTAATTAGATCCCATTTGTCTATTTTGGCTTTTGTTGCCATTGCTTTTGGTATTTTAGTCATGAAGTCCTTGCCTATTCCTATGTTCTGTATGGTATTGCCTAGGTTTTCTTCTAGGGTTTTTATGATGTTAGGTCTTATGTTTAAATCTTTAATCCATATGGAGTTAATTTTTGTATAAGGTGTAAGGAAGGGGTCCAGTTTCAGCTTTCTGCATATGGCTTGCCTGTTTTCCCAACACAAATGGGTATTGAACAATGAGAACACATAGACACTGGTAGAGGAACATCACACACCAGGACATGTTGGGGGGGTATGGGGGACTAGGGGAGGGATATTGGGGGGGATTGGGGAGGAATAACATTAGGAGAAATACCTAATGTAGATGATGTGGATGTGAATGCAGAAAACCACCATGGTATGTGTATACCTATGTAACAATCCTGCATGAGCTGCACATGTACCCCAGAACCTAAAGTATTAAAAATAAATAAATAAATAAATAAAATGAGCTTGATTTCTCCAACTAGTCCCAAAATACATCCTTATTCAGTATTTTACTATAGTGAAGTAAAGTGCATTTAGGTGGAGTAAATATTTTATGTATTGTTAATATTTTAAAAGAAACACAAGGTATCTTCACTTTTATCACCTATATTTTATAATTACTTTCATAATAACACAAATTAAAAAAAAGTTGAGTGCTGAGTATAAGCTGGTCACTCTCCCACATAATCTTACATTTATCTTACTCTTGCATTTTGCAGATGTAGGAATAGCGGCACAGAAAGGTTTACAAGTTTATAAGTTCCTTAAGTAGGAGAGCCAAGATTTGTTTCAGAGCCTAACACTGCTGTAAACATTTTTCACTCTAAATCATATGGCTAATATTAACAATAAATAATACAGCAATGGCAGATAAATGAGGATTCTGTATGTAGCCCAAAAATCTGTGTGTTTAAATGTAATAACCTGGCATAACTCCATTATGTTCACTTAATAAAAATATAAGACAACTGTCCTTTCTGACTGCAAAGGGAAATCTCAAATAAATTTTGAGCAAACCCTCTGGTTATGAGGAAAAGGGAGAGGGGAAGAGGAAGGAGAGAGGAAGGCTGGAAAGAGCAAAAATCCTCAGCTCCAGGTTGCAGAGCAAACAAATGGTGAACAGAGTCAGTATACGCCGCCCTGCAGAGGCTGCCTCTTGGTTGGAGAAACCATTAGAATGCAGGCCCTGGCAGGGAACTGCGCCCAGCCTCCAGGCCACCGTAAAACAGCAGCGCCTTTTTCCACAAGAAGAATAGGCTAGTGTCTGTGCCACAAGCACTTTACCACATGCTCCTTTTGGTTGAGAAAGCAGAATTGAGGGGAAAAAAAAGAAAAAAGCTAGAGTCATAGATTTTTCCTTACTTTTTTCTAAGGCGAACGGAGCACTTCTCCCACTCTGAATAAGCCTTAAGAAATGACATGGATGAAATGACAACTGTCTTTACTTGGAAAAAAGAATAAACCGACTATTTTTTAAAATATGTGTACGGACCTCAAAGTTATCTCAGTAGATAATAATGGTATCTGAATAGCATTGAAAATGTTTTTCATGAGAAATAATCCAGCTGATGTTAAAAGAAACCATGATACATAGAGGGAGTGCCTGAATGGAGCAAATATATGTATGCATATATATATATATGCATATACATATACATTTATGCATATACATATATATGTATATATATGCACATATAAAATACACCTTATGATAATTTACTTGACTCTGTGCCTATAAATTTTGCTTACACAGCTAGGTGATATCAGTTTATTCTAGGATTAAATGTTTAGCCTTAGTAATTGATGTATTCGTCACTGTGGACTATAAAAGTCAAACATATCCCCTAAGAAAGGGGAGGAAAGTCTTCTTGAGGACAGAGCAGGACATCAGGGGACCGTGCATCCAACACTCAGATGCATCATAACTACCTATGGAAAATGGCAAAACCCAAACCCTTTCAATCAGGACTGATTCAGGAAATATCTGTGGGTGTGATGAGTAGATGAAAATTTAATTCACTTGGAATCCCAGGTACCATTGTTCAAAATACAATGAACATTTATATGTTATGGAGCATCATTTATTTTTTTCTTTAGTCATTTAGTAGGGTTTCAAAACCATTGTTGTATTCTTAGAAGTCTGGATTATTGCACATACTACAGAACAATCTAGATTTGGGACTGAACATCTAGATACATTAATGTTTATCTCTGCTTTAGGGTCAAGTACAACATTTTTGGGATATATATGTCATTAGCACTCCATAGCTGTGGGTTCTGCATCTGTAGATTCAACCTTGGATCAAAAATATAAAAAAAGAAATCCACAAATTTTCAAAAAACAAAGAAACCACACAAATGATCTATAGGCCCTGTATTATATATTATGAGAAATATAGAAATAATTTAAAGTATACAGAAAGATGCATGCAGGTTACATGCATACACACACACACACACACACACACATATATATATATATACACACATATATATATATGTATATTTTATGACAGGGTCTTCTTGTGTTGCCCAGGCTGATCACAGCTCACTGCAGCCTCAACTCCCTGGGCTCAAAGGATCCTCATGTATCAGCCTTCCGAGCAGCTGAGACCACAGGTGTGTGCTACCACACCAAGCTAATTTTTTTCATTTTTTTTTTTTGTAGAGACAGAGTACCACTATGTTGCCCAGGTTGGTTATAAAAGGAACTTGAACATCTGCAGATGTTAGTGTCTGCAGCAGGTCCTGGAACCAGTCCCCCATAGACACCAAGGAATGACTGTGTATGCACATGTGATACATATCTGAGTGTATACATGTGTATGTATGCATCTATACATACACAATCACGCATATACAGGCACACACACATATACATGAGCACACACATGAAAATACATAGTTATTTATATTTAACAATCTAAACCTTACCAAGTTAAAACTTGGTAGATTTTCAAAGACGTTATGAAACATTCTCCTGTTAGCAAATTTACGAACATCTTTCTATACTCTCCACTATGGGTTTATCAGTTCATCCCAATGAGACTAGAAGCATTTTCCACAGATCAAATGAGGTAGCTGAGCAAACAGCGGATTCTATTGCTAGCAGCCTCTTGAATAACTTTTTTTCTTTTTTTCTTTCTTTCTTTCTTTCTTCTTTCTTTCTTTCCTTCTTTCTTTCTTTTTCTTTTCTTTCTTTCTTTCTTTCTTTTTCTTTTCTTTCTTTCTTTCTTTTTTGTCCTCAAACTGTGTTTATTAGCTGTTACGTTTGTTTGAAGAGACAGCACCTCTGGGAGGTAATTAGGATTAGAAAAGATAATAGTGAGCTCTTTAAAGGGAATGAGTACCCTTGTGCAAAGATACATGTATCTATCTCTTTCAGACAACATAAATATTGTTTAATTATTATTTCATAATAGTAAATTATTTAGTAAACAGATAATCATAGTTAAGTATTCTAGGTTTGAAGAAGTATCTTTCTGATCAGCTTTTTAGGTGATGCTCATTAAAGCCACTTCCCAAAGTAGCCACTTCGAAGCATTTGTTACTCTCCTCTCTCTTGAACATTTATTACTCTACTCTGCCTTGTGGTGTGTGCCACAAGATGGCAGCTTCCACAATTGCATTCTGAGGACTTAGAAGATACAGATGCAGACGTGCTTAGAGTGATTTTAACACTGGTTTTATCATCAGGAGAATTTTCTTGGATATGCTTTGTTTTATAGGACATCAAGAAGCTCCTCTTTGATCCTGCACTATTTTGTTAAACTAAATAAGACTGATCCTTTTTCCCTAAAAATATCCAATAAATATAAGTTAATCTAATATACCTATATATTTTAAGCCCCTTGTAGCTTGCCTGAAATTCTATCAATTAAAGCTTGATTTAGTAACTGTTACTCCTTTTGATGCTACAAATGCAGGCTTTTTCATAATCTTTCTGATTCAAGGTAAATTCATTTCATCAGAATCCCCTTCCCCCAGTGCCTTTGTTTCTACTTTAAAGAAGCAAGAGGTTTCTCTCACGCTTTGTATTTCTTTAGAAGGGAATACTCGAATAATGAAAACTTCTCCATGAGATAGAATAAGAAGGAGGATGAGCAGCTTAAAGGGCAGATTTGATATTAAAAGTTCTAGCTGAGAAGAAAGGGTGAGAGGGATGCAACTTAGAGGTCATGGGGTCCAGGAGACAAGTGGAATTGCTTCCCACCCTTGCTAAGAGATGAGAGTATAGATTCTGGAATTACACTGCCTGGGAGATAATATCAATTCTGCCATTTATTAATTAGTTTCCAATCTCCTGTGTCTCACTTCCCTCCTCTGTAACTTGGGTCACTGCGAGAGATTAATGGAGTTATATATGTAAAGCAATTAGAACAGAATGTGGCATGGAAGATGTCCTATACAAATGTTTGCTGTCAACATTTCCCTGATCTCCACGCCATGGTTTCAACAGGGTGCTTATTACCCAGCCCACCATAAAATCTCCAGTCTCACTATGTCATATGCAGGTTCTTTCAACAGTATAAGTAAATGCCAGGAAACTGAAGATAAGACCTCAGTGAAGAAACTGGCTTTATATTGTGAGAGAGGTAGGATACTGCTATGGCAAAGTTGCTAGGATGTCTTGAGAAACACAACAATTTGAAAATCTCCAGCTAAGACTCTCTTTGTCAGGGATACATGGAGATTTCCTAGAAACCCACTCCCAGTTATGATTTCTGAGTGGAGAAATCATACAGCTGAGAATTATTTCCCTGTACTTTTTTGAATAGAAATGTGTTTTGTTTTGTATCTATTGAGACATCTATGTTTTTCTATAGTAGCATATTACCACAAAGGGGGATCTGTTGTGACTCCAAACATACTTTATAGTATGGAAATACAAAACTCACCATTTAATTATTACTTACTTAAAAACCAGAAGGCTAAATTTTGGTGGCTCAATTCACATTCTCTTTATTTTACCCAATGAATATAATAATATGTGACAAATGAGGCAAAAAAACCCACATAGACCAACAATAATGTTTCCCACTTTCTTGAGATCTTGGTTTTTTTAATCTCTATTCTCAAAGTCTACAATCTCAAAATCTTTAGGCATCCTGGCTACTGCTTTTTTGCTGACCCAGCCTTCTAAATACTAATGCACATAATACTATCTAGTAGACAATTCAGTCCTAGAATCATGTTATATTTTTAGAAATTGTTACATATTACTACCCGTTTTGGACAATTAAAGGTACCCACATTATTTCCCTGTCTCTTATTAGAGGAGCCCATCATTCTATCTTCCTATAGGTTTCAGCTCACTCGACACTGTAAATTTAGTGAAACATCTAAGAAAATCTAGTCCTCGAATTCACTTGTCGATGTTAATCTACCATGAGTATAATATAAATCGCAGTGTTATTTCAAGCGGATTCTATTTATAGGGAACAGACTGTTGGGAGTAACAGATCTTTTAGAACTGACTACTCTGAATCCACTGTATGCTGACAGATTAGATTGCAGGGAAGAAAAAAAAATCACATGAGTTTCATCTCATGTGCAGAAAAATAAGCCAAGTTCTAGGCCAGAGAAAAAGAACACTAGCCTTTAACCTTTACTTGATGAATATTTCTCTCTCTCTTTTTTTTAAAATGAATACCTGGAATAAATTCACCTCCATGAGTTGTCCTACAGAGCTTCCAAAACAAATTAACTAAGTTGATTTAAAAGAAAAAAAAATTGGCATTATTATTTAATAGTCAAAACAACCCACTCTCCTGTAGTCTAATACTTTTATTTGTCAAAGCACCATTGTTTGTGTTTTTATGAGTTTGGTTTCTAAGCTTTTTGAAAGTACATATTCTGGGGTATTGTAAACACTCACATTTTCAGAAAGCATATTCTTTTTTACTTTTTTGCTATATATCCAAACACATAAAATTATTATTTATTTCTGTGGTAAGAACACCTTAATGTTTAACCAAGGGACTCTTAAAAAGCGTAACCAATGAAAAAACCTGGATTTGTTTTAATAAATTGACTCTTATGAAACCCAGTTTTCCTTGAGTCCTTGGCATGACAACATTCCTTTAGAATTACTTAGCCCAGCTGTGCAGTGGGTGAAGCAAAGGGCAATGTTACCTAATAGGAAAAATCCATTGTACATATGCTAAGGTGTTAGCCCTCTTGAAATTTCTACTTCAGGAAAATCAAGAGAATGAAAAGAACTTATCCAAAGAAAGAAAACTTGACTTACACTTAACCTCAAGCTGCTTTTCAAAGCCTAAATGGGAGGTATCAGGATGCATTAGAGAATTCTAGATGAAATTCCAAGAAGCCTTGGGTTCTAATCTTGGTTGTTTGGCTCTAGTCAAGTCATTTGGCCTTATTGGACCCCAGATTTGCATCTATAAAATAAAGAGTGTAATATTTATCTTTTCTACTTTACAAAGTTATTATGAGGATAAAATAGGAAAACAGATGTGAAGTTTCCCCAGAGAAATATATAAAACAGTACAGATATTAATACTGATTCTCCTTGACCCTTATACTGGTCAAACTTGTTCAAACCACATCTTATTCTCCTTAAATGGAAGAGGTTCTTTCTCTAAGATTAAAAATCTCTCCAAGTTAATGATTCATTCTTAGTGCATCAACCGTAAAACAAGGTTTGGAATAGTAGAAATAAAACCAACAAAACCCCAGTTATTATATCAAAATTTATCTATTTCTCTTCCTCACTCATGTTTTTTGAGCCTACTTACTGTTTTCAATCCTTGTACAAATACATATACTTGAATATTTTCTTGCACACATGCCCAGCCCAACACCAGCATGCACACATCTCCCCACCCCACATTCATGTTCTTCTTTTCCAAAAGCCCTAATTTATTTTGCTCTCCTTAGCTTTTTTATCTTCTACCAATGACTCTAAGCTCCTCCATCTATCCCAAGTGTTAACCAAAATTCTTTGACACCACAGGGCTCATTCATTTAAAAAGCTGCTTCTGATTTTTGTTTGTTGTTGCTATTGATGACCTCAAAAAGAAAAAGATCCACAAAATTTGCCCCCATCAATTGGTGTATATGTTATTTTGGGGATCATAGTTTTAAATTTGAACAAAAAAGACACTTTAAAGATTGTAAGAGTCTGATTGCCTCAACATCATAAGTTTATTTAAAAATGTCACTGTTAAATCTTATTTGGTGAATTTGAGACACGTGGACCTGTTATTTACATGAACTGTAAGGAAGTATTAAATCAACCAACTAGTTCTGCCTAAGACAGCTATGGGAAGCCTCATTTGCATAAAAAGGTCAACAGGAAGAAACGTGTGGAGAATAACATGTTCTCAAAAGAAGAGACTGGTATAATTTGCTGCTCCGTGGCTATTCTCTATGCCACATGATGTCTAGGCTTCAATATACTTGAATGTATATATAGATTGTTTTTCTAAACCTAGAAATTATATAATATTGGCTATTAATTTGTGATAAAAGACTTCTATTATTATAAGGTATGTTTCTTCAATGCCTAGATTGTTGAGAGTTTTTATCATCATGGGTAAACAGCAAGCATTCTCCCTGAAAACAGGAATAAGGAAAGGATGCCCACTCTCACCACTGCTATTCAACATCGTAAAAAAGTCCTAGTAAGAGCAATGAGGCAACAGAAAGAAATAAAAGGCATCCAAATAAAAAGAGAAGAAATCAAAGTACTTCTTTTCACTAACTATATGATTCTATACCTAGAAAACATAAAGTTGCTATCAAAACATTCCTAGAACTGAAAAATGACTTCAGTAAAATTTCAGAATACAAAATAAATGCCAAAAAATCTGTAGTATTTCTCTATACCAACATTGTTCAAGCTGAGTGAAATCAAAACACAATCTTATTTACAATAGCCACAAACAAATGAAATATCTAAGAATACAGCTAACTAAGGAGGTGAAAGGTCTCTACAAAGAGAATTACAAAACACTGATGAAAGAAACCATAGATGACACAAATAAACGGAAAAACATTTCATGGTCATGGATTAGAAGAATCAATATTATTAAAATGACCATACTACACACTTAACACATCTACACTATTTACACATTTAACACTATTCCTATCCATAGTGTTAAATGTGTAGATTTAACACTATTTGTAGGAATCTACACAGACAATCTACACATTTAACACTATTCCTATCAAACTACAAATGCGACTTTGCAAAGAATTAGAAAAAAATTCTAAAATTCATATGAAACAGCAACAACAGCAAAAAGCAAATAGCTGAAGAAATCCCAGGCAAAAGAACAAAGCCAGAGCTATCACATTACCTGACTTTGAACTGAACTGTAAGGCTGCAGGAACCAAAATAGCATGGTAGTAACAGAAAAACAAACATATAGACCCATGGAACAGAATAGAGAACTCAGAAATAAAGCCACACACCTAACAACTATCTGATCTTTGTCAAAGTCAACAAAACAAGCAATGGGGAAAATACTACCTATTCAATAAATGGTTCTGTGATAGCTGGCTACCCATATGCAGAAGACTGAACCATAACTTTTCCCCAATGCACAAATATTGACTCAAGATGGATTGAAGATTTAAATGTAAGACCTCAAATTATAGAAGTCCTAGAAAAAAGTAGTAAATAACCTACTTGACACTGGCCTTGGCAAATAATTTTTGGCCACATTTTCAAAAGTAATCACAACAGAAACAAATGCAGACAAGTGGGACCTAATTATACTGAAGCACTTCTGTGGAGCAAAAGAAAGTATCATCCAAGTAAATAGGCAACCCACAGAACTGGAGAAAATATTCACAAACTATGCATCTGCAAAGGTCTAATATCCAGAATCTACAAGCAACTTAAAAAAAAATACAAGCAAAAAACAAATAACTTTATTAAACAATAGGCAAAGAATATGAACAGACATTTCTCAAAAGACAACATACAAGTGGCCAACTAACATATGAAAAAATGCTCCATATTGCTAATCATTAGGGAAATGCAAATCAAACCCACAGTGAGATGCCATGGCAATCTGTCAGAATAGTTATTATTAAAAACTAAAAGAATGAAAAATGCTAGTTAGGTTGTAGAGAAAAATGAACATTTATACATTGTTGATGGAAATGTAAACTAATTCAGCCAATGTGGAAAACAGTTTGGAGATTTCGTAAAGAACTTAGAACAGCCATTTGTGTCAGCAATGTCATTACTGGGTATATAACAAAGAAAAATAGATCATTCTCCCAAAGACACATGCACTCACATGCTCATCACAGCAATATTCACAATAGCAAAGATGGAATTAACTTAGGTGCCCATCAATGGTGTATTGGATAAAGAAAATGTGGTGCATATACAACATGGAATACTGTGTCATTATATGAAAGAAAGGAATCATATCATTTGCAGCAACATGGATGCAGCTGGAGACATTTATGTTAAGTGACTTAATATGGGATTGGAAAAACAAGTATTGCATGTTCTCACATATAAGTGGGAGTGAAGCATTGAGTACACATGGACATAAAGGTGGCAACAATAGGCACTGGCGACTACTATGGGGGAGGGAGGAAGTGAGATGTGGTTTGAAAACTATCTTTTGGGTACTATATTCACTACTGAGTGATGGGATCCAAGCTGCAAACTCAGCATCATGCCATTTACCTATGTAGCAAACCTGCACATCTGCCCTCTGAATCTAGAATAAAAGTTGAAATTTTTTCAAAAAAATTATGCAATGATTTCAGCATTATGTCACCATCCTTCTAAAAGCATGCTGCAAATTTCCAATCCTTTCTGAATTAAACACACCAGTAAAATTGTCCTGTAAAATTTATTTTATTCTTTCATACACATATACACACATTTTTATCTTTTAGATATTTATAAATAGTATTTATAAATATAATATTTTAGATATTATAAAATTTAAAGAAAACATTTTATAAGTGTGTTTCAATATAGACCAGGGTATTTGTACATTAACTGTAGAATTGGAATTCATACTAACAGAGAAAGAAGTTATTTTAGAGTGAGTACTTCTTCAACTCATTCTCTTTCATTTTCGTGGTCTGTAAAAGCTTTTTCTTCATATTAAAATGTTTTCTAAGTTAAATTTCTCTTAAAATACTGTACAGTTCTCATTACCGTATTGTACCAGTTATAAAATGTGATATTGAGGAAGCTCCTTAACCCTCTGTGATTCCTCTTTTGTTGCTGTTCTTTGCTTGTAATTGTCTGGGGTGTAGGCACTACAAAAGCACTTGCCTCATAGGTTACCTGTAAGTTTGTCATGAGATGCAACAAATAAACATTTAGAAATGTTCAGAGCATAAAACCACTTTTCAGTAAATGTTAGTTAATATTACCAGTGAGTTTAGACCCCTTTCATACCTAGAACAACACATACAGCAAACCAACCATAAATAGTTTCTGAACAACTCAATGAGTTATCATATGTATGCTATGACTTATATAAATAAGCTACTTCTTTGACAATTTCTCAAAAAAGATATTGTCTAAGTAATATAAAGGCATAGATAGATAGAAAATGTTTGTGTTTTCAGTGTCTATCTGGCCAGAGAGAAACTGTGGATTAGGACACAGTAATGAACAAAAGGCAGAAAAAGACATCTATGTCTTACAATTCAAGTAGCATGCAGTCTGTCTCTCATAATATGCTGATATAGTTTGAATATTTTTTCTCAACCATATTTCATGTTGAGATGTAATCCTC
This sequence comes from Cacajao melanocephalus, assembly GCA_963573385.1. NCBI lineage: Eukaryota > Metazoa > Chordata > Mammalia > Primates > Pitheciidae > Cacajao > Cacajao melanocephalus. The sequence goes on along the minus strand of CAUYLG010073864.1, from coordinate 13,237 downwards.
AAGGTTGAAAGTGGAACCTGGTGGGAGGTGTTTGGGTCTTGGGAACGGATCCCTCATGGATTGATGGTGTCCTCGCAATAGTGAGTGAGTTCTTGCAAAATCCAGTCGTTTAAAAGTGTGTGTCACCTCCATCTCAACCCTCTCTCTCCTTTGCTCATGCTTTCGCCATGAGATGTACCTATTCCCACTTTACTTTCCACCATGAGTAAACGCTCCCTGAGGCCTCCCCAGAAGCTGAGTGATGCCAACACCATACTTGTACAGCCTGCAGAACCAAGAGCCAATTAAACCTCTTTTCTTTATAAATTACCCAATATGAAGTATTCTTTATAGCAATTTACCCATGTAGCAAATCTGCACATGTGCCCCCTGAATCTAGAATAGAAGTTGAAATTTTAAAAGAGAAATTATGTAATGATTTCAGTATTGTGTCACTATCCTAAAAGAATGCTGCAAATTTCCAATCATTTCTGAATTAAACAGAATGCAAGAATGGCTTAATTCACATGTTATTCTCATAGCAGTTTTTGTAATATTCAAATTAGCCTTACATGCTTTTCCGCATCTCACTTTTTCTTTTTAGGAAGATTTAGGTAGTGTGCCAGATATTGTTGAGACCACTCTGACCTTTCTGTGATCTTCTCAGTATCACAAGTGTTGGAAGCTTGAAAACTGTATTTCTCCCAGACTCTCTGGCAAAATGGAAGTCAGCTGGGTTGGGCTTGTGAGAAATACTTGCAAGATATTAGAAGTGAGAGGGAGAAACTGGGCACAATGCCTCGGGACTGTAATCCCAGCACTTTGGAGGCCAAGGCAGGCGGATCACCTGAGGTCAGGAGTTCAAGCCCAGCCTGGCTAAAATTGTGAAACCTTGTCTCTACTAAAAATACAAAAATTAGGCATGGTTTTTGGCTTCTGTGTTACCAACTACTTGAGAAGCTGAGGCACGGGAATCACTTGAACCCAGGAGGCTGAGGTTGCAGTGAGCCAAGATTCCGCCACTGCACTCCAGCCTGGGTGACTCCACCTCAGAAAAAAAAAAAAATTGGGAGGGAGGGAGACAAAAATTCTAACTCTATCAGAGCAGCAGGTGGGGCGGTGGGTACCAGCATCATCAGCACTTCCAGGAGTGGTAGCACGGGTGACCCTGCTCAGCAGCAGTGGCGGTGCTTTCAACAGTTTAAGTGGCAGTGCCTTTAGTCCAGTGACAAGGGTAGGCTTTGGGCTTCATCCAAGGTTGGGAACAGCTTCTAACACTGAGTCAAACTCTTTCTACTCTTCATTCTTACAATCCTTCTAACATCTTACTAATTCCCTACACAAAACATCTTTCTGTTTAAAATCTCCAGACTGGTGCTTGCTAAACTGACTGATATCTTAAGTAAATGGTCATTTTTTTCAAAAAAATAGTAGAGCTTTAATTTCACTTATATTTGTTTGTCAAAAAATTAGTACTAAAAATTCTTTTGAATATGAATGGAATTTTTCATCATAGTGGAAAACTAAGTTTAAGTTTTGAAATGAAAACTTCTCATTTTACTTTCAACTGTACTTTATTTTATTTTAAAAAATAAATATTAAATAAGTATTACTTTTATCAATTGAAGCTGGAACACTGTGGTTGACATGCGTTTCCTTAAACAAATTGCTTATTTTAAATGTCAACACCTTTTCTCTCCTGACCGTCTCCAAAAGTAAGCAATCATTTCTCCCTCCTTCATGGCCCCACTCCACTTATTTTTTCTCTTTTTCTTGCACATAATATTTTTCCCCTGATTTTTAAAATCTTTTTATCAACATACTCAATTCACTCTTAATCTGAAAAAATACTTCATTATCTCACTGTCAAAATTTCAATGCTTTTTTCTTTTCCAGTCTGTGCTACAATGAAAGAACTTTATGCTCTGAATCTTGTACTTCCATATCCTATCTTGTGTGTTTATTCCTCAATACCTTTCACAGTGTTTTTGAAATCACTGGCTTCAGAGTTCTGTAATGAGCCCAGCTACTTGATCAGTATCTCTGATTGGGGAGCCTCAAAATATTTGTTGTTAACAAGTCTTCCAGGTGATTCTTAATAATAATGACTACGCTGTGAGGAACGTTAAAAGTAGATTCTGCCCCAACCTCCTTAACATCATCGCATCACTCAGATTACGAACCATCACATTCTTTGACAGATTCTCAGATATCATACTTGCCTGACTGACATGTTTTTATACCAGCTCCCATCTTCCCATTCTCAAACCCTGACCCCCCGCCCCTGCCGCAGTTTTCTGGCAGTGCCATTTTATCTTCTTCTTAAATGCCTCTACTCATAAATTGCTTGAAATTTTGTTTTTTATTTTGATATTTATAACACCACACAGGTTCTCTTAGTGGTATCCTTTCTTGCTAAGACGTCTTCAATAACTATCCCATATAGATGGTTCTATAGTCCATTGTCTCTCTCTCTCTCTGTGTGTGTGCGTGTCTAATTGCATGTGTAGTCTTAACTTCCTATGTCAATTTCCAGACTTCTACTAAATTTCCTTATTTGGAAAACACAAGTTAGTCACTCGACAAATATCAGTCGAATACAGAAACAAGGACCAAATACAGTGCAAAATACTGAAACCTTAAAACCAAGAAACCCTCATGCAAATATGTTGTTTTTCTCTATCTCCACCAGAAAGCCATCCTTCTTTTACCTTATATGTTTATTTATATATTTTCTTGAGATGGACTTTTGCTCCTGTTGGCCAGGCTAGAGTGCCGTGGCACAATCTCAGCTCACTCCAACCTCCGCCTCCCAGGTTCAAGCGATTCTCCTGCCTCAGCCTCCTGAGTAGCTGGGATTACAGGTGCCCACCAACATGCCCAGCTAATTGTATTTTTAATAGAGGTAGGTTTTCTTCATGTTGTCCAGGCTGGTCTTGAACTCCTGACCTCAGGTGACCCACTGCCTTGGCCTCCTAAAGTGCTGGGATTATAGGCTTGAACTACTGTGCCCAGTCTCATTTACCATTCTCAAATCAAATTTTATTTCTCTCAACTTATCTTTCTTAATTAATAGAACTACCATCTTCCTAGCTGTTTGGATTTTACCTATAAGAATTATCTAGTGCTGTGCTGATAAATTTTTTAAAAACTGCACTCCTCCCCACTCCCCAGATAAGTTCTACTTTGTAGTGTTGAACATTTTAGAGTTGTGGTTATTTACATGATAGCTAATTTGGGAAACAATTTGATATCACTGGACAGGAATCTGAGGCGAGATATGCAAAATTTGCCCTTGAGAGCTCATGTAGACTGGCCTCAGCACACTACTGGAATCAATTTTTTTCTTAAACATTTATAGCACATATTCAATTATTTACCAAACTAGCCTTGGATTATGTATCCAGTTATACCCCTTATATTCTCATTATCGTGGCTCTCATATAAGACTCATGGTGCAGGGCTGCATTTTTTGGCTCCTGTCTACCCTTGACATGTCATGACCCATGTCTTCCAGAAACAGATAACAACCACATCACTCCATGATTCAAAATGTTTAATGACTTCCATTAGCAAACAAACTCAATTTTGCCTGGGGCGGCTCTAAGTATGAAAATACTGGACATGATAATGGCATCAAACAACATATTGGACCCAGGAATAAAAACAAAGATGATCTTGTATGTTTGTTAAAGTAAATGAACTATTTAATATCTTCTGAGGCTTTCTTTTTTGATTTTAAAAATGTTTAATATTGACAAGAAAGCCCATTTTGTTCTTTATGTCTTTCCAGCTTCTCATATCTGTTACTTAAAAATTATTCTTATTGCTGCTAACAGAGGTTAGTTTAGAACCATTACAATTATCTTCTAACTTGACTTTATCATCTTCTCCCCAACTCATCTTCCATGTTATAGTCAGAGATGCAGTAGATAACAAGTCCCTCTCCATATTGAGCAAATAATACCTTTGTCATTGTATGAGCTAAAATCCAAGAAAGGTCTTTTCTTGATCCATTTAGTTGATGATATGAATGAAGCTTAAATAAGTAATCTGTGCAGGGTCACAGAAGTAGAGGGAAATTATCTCAACTTTCTCTACCTCAAAAACATCTTCAGTAATAACTCATTCTATATAGAGTATCTGAAAGTCTCCCAGTACAACCTGATTCCAAACTACATTTCAAGCTGAATTTCCACAATTTCTCTTTAATACTTTATACTCAACCCCTGTAAACAGCTCCCTAATTTGCATGCAACCATCAATGTGAATACACCTTTCCTCATAGAAGTCATCAGATCCAATCCCTTTCAACATACAACTAGATGAACTCATTCATTTTTACACCAACATGGAACTGCCTTCTTCATGAAGCATCCTGATTCCTTAATAAATAACTTATCATTCTTTTTTCTGAAATGTCATCAATCTATTTTTACATCTCCAATAAAATTTAATGTATTTCAGTTTTGCGTTAGTCTGTTCTCACACTGCTGTAAAGAAATAGGTGAGAATAGGTAATATATTAAGGAAAGGTTTAATTGACTCAGATTTGCATTGCTTGGGAGACCTCAGGAAACTTACAATCACAGTGGCAGGGAAAGTAGGTACTTTTTTCACAAGATGACAGGAAAGAGAGAGGGTGAAGGAAGAGCTGTCAAACACTTATAAAACCATCATATTTTGTGAGAACTCATTCACTATCATGAGAACAGCATGGGGAAAACTGTCCCCATGATGATTCCATGGGTCCCTTTCTTGACACTTGGGAATTATGGGGATTACAACTCAAGATGAGATTTGGGTGGAGAAACAGCCAAACCACCTCAACTTTATATTGTAATACTAAATAGAAAGTGTTTCAATGTAGAGGCTGTGGGTGCCTGGAGTCCTAGGGTCCTCATATTGAGTCGTATTGGTTTGCAATGCTGTGTGACAGATTACCAGAAACTTTAAAACTTAAAACAATTGCCAGTATCTGTGGAAGAAAAATCCAAATATAACTTATCTGGATTTTCTATTCAGAATCTCACAGGTGCAATCAAGGTGTCAGATGGTGATCAGGTCTTACTTGAGACTCTGGGTCCTCTTTTAGTCTTACATGGTTGTTGGCAGAATTTGTTTTGTGATTATAGGACTAAAAGCCCTCAACTCCAAGGTCTTCTGTCATTCCTTGCCATGAACCTTCATAATCAACGACAGTTTGCTTCTCCAAAAATAGATGACAGCCTTCAACTTGTTCCTAATCTCTATACCCTATTTTAATATGCTCAACTGACTATGTTGGGTTTGCCCATTTGGTTTAAAGTTTATTACAAAATATAAAATATATGTCATTTTGTCATTAAATTTTGTGTTTACACATAAATGAAAAAATAAAGTATAATTGGTTGCTAGATCCATATTCTTCAGAGATGAGATGGTAAAAAAGAATTCAACATCCTAAGATTGTTTAAAAGGAGTATGCAGAATAAAAGAGTTTAAAAACCAAAGGCCAGGCCAACATGAAATTTTCAATATTTTTGACTCAGGTCAATTTTAGAGACTTTGTTGATTTGAACCAAAAACTTCATTTGAAAAATGACAGAGGAGGCTAGGTGGAGTGGCTCACACTGTAATTCCAGCACTTTGGGAGGCCAAGACAAGTGAATCATGAGGTCAGGAGTTTGAAGCCAGCCTGGCCAACATAGTAAAATGCTGTCTGTGCTAAAAATACAAACAAATTAGCCAGGCATGGTGGCAGGTGCCTGTAATCCCTGCTACTTGGGAGGCTGAGGCAGGAGAATCTCTTGGACCTGGGAGGCAGAGGTTGCAGTGAGCTGAGATTGCTCCACTGCACTCCAGCCTGTGCAACCGTGTGAGACTTTGTCAAAAAAAAAAAAAAAAAAAAAAAACAGGAAAGAAAGAAAAAAAAAAGAAAAGAAAAAGTAATTACCAATATCTGCCATCTTAGCATAGCTCAGAACAAAATTAGATCTCCAATCTATTTTTCTCAACAGTATCTGCCTTCAGTTTAACTAAAAGTAATAGAAATTTTTCTGAATGTGTCTTTTAATGTCTGTCTTTTCTATTTGTTTAACTTCACAGTGATATGCAGTTTCATGGTATCTTTTACTTTCCTCTGTTCCCTTTATCCCAAACATGCTATTTAAAAAGCAAAACAAAACAAAACTATTTTTTCATGTTTCTCTAATAAGAGGTTATTTTTAATGTCAACACCTGTGTTTTTATGTTAGAGGTTAAATCAGAACTTAGGATTAACTTGGAATACTTCCTGTCACCTTAGTGGTGGGGTGCCTGTCTTGAAGACAGAATAAGGCAACTTCTGATTCCAACTCTGCATACTCTGGAGCAACTAATGATTTATTTCTGTGTCCCGGGTCTCAGAGGAAGGCTGGAGAACAGTCGAGTTGTTGTTCTGACATCAGTGGTTTTGGCAATTACAGTATAAGAGAGAAACAGTCACTAGTTGAAAACATAAACTAGTTTATTCTTTTAAATATTGTCACAATAAAATAATTCACCTACTAATAAAAATGTGGACTTATAGTTAAAATTATTTTTATAGCTTGATCTTGATTGATGCTGCCTTTTTTCCTAAAAGAATGTTTTACATATAATGTACTATAGTGTTGTCTTTGAAGCAATATTAAAAAATAGTTAATATATATATTTACCCAAGAAAGTTGAGGAGCTCCTGCTCAAAAATGGAAATTGGTGACTACTTTGTAATTGATGAATGTGCAGTTGTAGTGTTTAAAATATGATTTCAAAGACTACATGGGAGAAATTAAATTAAAATTTGATATTAAAATGGCTAAATAGAATTATTTCAAATTTGTTTTCTGGTTAACTTCAAAATGATACTTAAAATTTAAAACTAAAATATGGTTTTTACTTCATTATATAAGCTTAGTTTTGGCTTAAAAACTGGTAAATTCTATTGAATTATAAAATTTGTGTCTTGTTCTGTTAAGTTAAACTTGGCCTCATAGTAATAGTTTTTATAAGCAGTTGGAAGTATTCACTCCTTTTTTTCTTTCTAAATCTGAGGTCACTCTTCCGCCCAACTAACTAAATTTAATGTAGAAACCTGTATTTAACTGTTAGTAACTAAATACACAACAGAGTTTTTAGTCATCTAACACTTAATATTAACTTCTCAAACAGTTGGCCTTAACATCATAATTTGAAGCCAAAAAAAAAAGAAAAATAGTTTTATACTTAATACCTTTCAATCAATATCCAGTGATACCTTTGTTTGAGAGAACCCGGATTTTTACAGTTCCTTAATACTATGTTTCATATTCAATGGAAAAACATAATATTAATTGACAGAAATGTGTAAAATCCAAATAAATCTGATGTGCAAATTATAATTGAATGCCTTAATTGATACTTTGAAATCATTTTATTTACCTGAAACACTATGCTCATAAATATCTGTTCTAGAATCACAGAAAACTTGAGAGCATTTTCTTGTTTATTCTAGTCCTGCAATTAATTGAATAGATAATCCTCTATTCAACACTGGACCTACGGAGTGCCAATAGAGCCCCCCTAAATAAGGTTGAAATATTCCAAATAAACTAATCCTATGTGGATGCAATCTCTGCACTGACAATTTAAACACAGAATTGATATTAGACATTAGAACACAGTTGTGCTTGTTACAAGCTACCTCTCCAAGAATCAACGACTTCACTATAGAACTTGCCTGAAGCAACGACTGAAACAAAGATTATTTCTGAACCATCAGAGATAGTAGAAAATTCTGGGATAATTGCTACTTTTCGTATCTTTGAAGGGATGAGCTATTGTATCTCATTATAGATAATGAGACTCATTGTTTGGACTGCAAGTTATGGAACCCGTCAACATACAAATTCTATAGTAAAAGTAGCCATTGGTATGTGCCAAAGGAACATGAGGTATGTGCCATTTAGTGAATCAAATTAAATGATAAATCAACTGCTAAAAGAAACAAATTTCATAAACTATTTATAACCTGAGACTTGGGGTTCTACTCACTAATATGTAAGACTTTTGGCTCAAACACTAAATTTCTTGCTGTTAATGCATTTCCTTGCCTATCCACATCACCACTTTGTCTCATTGAGTGAGTCTTTGTTTTTCAGACCCTCTATTATCAACTTACCCATCATCATGTCTACTGTTATAAAAAGCCTGAAGTTTTCATTGATAGTTACTGAAAAAACACATACTGAGGATCTACAGTATTTCAAAGGAAATTCACGAGGGACAAAATAGACGAGCAAGGAAGGCACAGGGTCCTAAAGTGACTTGGAGGCTTTCAGGTTAAAGCTGTGGTTAAGAGACAACATCACATTTTGAGAAATGGCAAGCTTCCAATAAAGGTTAGGATTTTCTCTCTGTACTCCTCTTCTTTCCTACCTGTACTTTTTACAATTGGAATACAGACCAAGAATAACATAGAATGAAACCTGTCTTCATAAAAAAATAACATTTGAAAAGAAGCATTTACAGAACATTTATTAAAATTAAATAGGTGAGCACAAACTGAAGAGTTCCATTTAAAAATGAATAGATATGCTTCTGTATCTTGGTAACAGATGTCTTCAGTTAAATTGACGTGACATGAATTGTGCTTTCAGTTACTTGAATGATGGAGTATCCATCTTTTAAAGATTACTCTGCATTGGCACCTTCAAACTGACTTGGCATTGCTCCTCTAAATGTCCTTGGCTCAAAAATGTTTTACAATAAACCTCTAAGCCAATGCAGGCAGAATCTTGGCTTCTATGGGACCTGCCTCTGCCCACTTCAGGATATGTGTTATAATAAGCAGACATGCTATTTTTTCATTATTAATAATTTAGCATATTCTTTCATGTCTACCAAACATCAACTTATAATTCAAACTTTTTGTAAACACCAGTTTATGTAAACACTTTTTAATACCTGAGGATTTGCCTTGCCTTTAAACGCAGAAGCACAGAGGAAAGAAGGAACAAGATGAAGAACTAGGTCAAAATGACTAAAATTAAAGGCATTGAAATTAAATTGCCAAGATTTTTTGTTTGGTAATTATCTGCCTTGTAATTTGGGGAAAATAATCTCCCTTTTCCAGTACCATGTATTATGAAATGGTCATTTTATATAGTTTACTTCTTGAGATATTTCCTTAGTCATAATAGAAGTGAAAAAGTTCAAATGCTTAATAGCATTTCATTTTCACATTTTTTATCATCATATTTTTATTTTTTCTCTATATCTGCCTAATCTCATTTATGCTTTATATTCACAAGAAAATCAGCTTGCTTTATGGAACTTCTGAGTATTTAATTCTTCTTTATATCAACTTATTTTATATATGAGCCAGTAAAATGTAAATGTAGAAATATGTGCTACAGTTAGACATCATTGAAATTATATTTTAATGGTCAGACTTTTTTTGGTCTCACTAAGTTAGCATGAATAAATGATGCTGGGAGTTTGCAGAGAAGGTATCTGGGCATTGCAAATGTGCTCTGACAGTTCAAAGGCCTGTGCCATTGGGTAAAGCTAAAGTTGCCCATAGTCAATTATTTACTCCTCAACAAAGACTATAAGGAAGGATGATGAACATGATAGTGGTCTAAAGGGCTGGTAGTTGTGAACTTAAATAACCTGGGAAGTTTTAACAATCTCTGATGCCAAATCTTATCGCTAAACTCTAATTAAAGTGTTCTTAAATACGTTAAAAAATATGACACCTGAAATAAACTTGGAGGGATATTAAATACATTTACTGGTAGGAAGAATAATGTGGAATTGACAATATTTTATTATGTGTGGAAATTAAAAGGCAATTTTTATTTAATGACATTTAATGCAATTTCATTTCTTAACAGGGGCCTAGAAAATGAGGGCAATCTGACAACATTTATAAGCATGTTATTCAGGGTTAATTTTATTCTTCCATTGAGTTAATCAGGCATGTGTTTCTTGAAATTACGACATGTTGATGATTCTGTGAGTGTACAAAAAATAATAAATACATTTAAAATTCACTATATTAGGATAAAAAGAGGTAAATTAATAAAGGTAAAAATACAAATCCTTGAGTGCTCCTGTAGTATCTATTATGGTACTCAAATATATATAACTTGAAATGTACTGAAAATTCAAATGCATAAAATAAAAATTATTTAAGAGTTGGAAATAAAACAAAAATTAGGTGAAACAACTTTTCAATTGTTTGGTGGATTTACTAATTTTCTAAAAATAATATAGTTATGTTTGAATATAATTTATTATTTGCTCAGAGACTACCATGAAATGACATACTAAACTTAATATTTCTTCCTAAAAGGGGTCATATTCCTGAATATTGTGTGTCATTATCATTTCACATCTTTCATAGAAGTCTTATGCTAACATATTTTTCCTCAAAATATCCAGAAACACCTAGTTTCTCAAATATTTTGACCCATCTTTACAAACTTACCATTCTGTTATTAATCGGTTGAATACATTTTTGGTACATGTCTATTCTGTTTCTACGAGAATCATTTCTTTAAGTTTTTGAAAATTTACTTTGGCAATGTATGTAGGCATTGTTTTCAAACTATGTTAAAATGTAAAGACATCTTAACATGCAATATGCACAGGCAATTGAAAGATATTAACCTATTTAATTCAATTATTTATTATTATATTGATAAAAGCATTTTAGATGTATGTGCATCACTATTTTATTTTTCATGTATTTCAATATAATTTAAAATACCATTTTATCTTTTTTATGAGAAGTTAGATTTAGTATTCACAAGAATAAGAAAGGAGTCTTACAGTCTTACTTGGTAACGATCACCCATAGATATCTAAGGAAAACATTGCCAGAATCAGATTGTAAACAATTATTTAGTCAACAAATCCATGGCTCTGTTTCAGTAGCCCAAGTCCATCTGGGAGTCATAAGCAAGTGGCTCATGACATGCTTCATTTTGGGATGAAGAGGGAACATTTTTTTTAGTTTGGGCTTTATTAAAATCAATACATTGAAATAAGTCTTTTAAAATATCTCAAGTGTCCTGTTAAATTCATTGGATCTTTTTTTCAAACAATGTTTCTCAAACAATTTCTTTTATGAGATACTAGCACTCTTTCTCCTTAAAACTCTATCTCTAATCTCTCTTGCATTTTCCTATTGTGGTTGTCCATCTATCTGTTTATACAGCAGTATCTCTATTTGTGTCTCTTTGTTTTCCTTTGGTTCTCTATCTTTATGTTATTATTATGACCATTATTATCATCTTTGTTATAACTACCATTAAGCAACCAATAATTGTTCTAGACCCCATATATTTATATGTATAAATTGACATATCACTGCAAGATATATGTATATGCGGGTGTGAATCTGAGTGTGTATAAAGTAAACCTTTTAGATGAGATACCATGCTTACGGAGAGTAAATACATTGCTTACGATCACACTGCTAAAATCTAATAGAATATATCTCACAGGGGCTAGAAAAAAATAGGCCTACTAGGGCTGTGATTCTCAGATTTTAACTGTGCATCTTAAGAATTTGGGAATCTTTTAAAAATGCAGATTCTGATTGAATGAGTACAGGTGGTTGTGTGAGGTACTGCGTTTCCATCTCCTCCATAAAACCACTGCTGCTAATCCAAAGCCCATACTAGAAATAGCATAGTACAGAGGAATAATAGATCAGAAAAATTACCCTTTGATTCAAACCTGAAGAAATACTCAGGAGTACACCGTTGTTACTAGTTACACAGTCTTTGTTTGGTACATGGTCAAATATCAAAAAACATTTTTGAAGATAAAAAAAAAATTCTTGGAAGGTGTGTAATGAAGGGTTAATTCTGCAGACATGGCCTTGTTCTCCAAAGGTCTTCAGAACTGGCCCTTGACAAGATCTTGGAAGATGATAACCTGTGAGCCCTTGGAATATGCTGCCTGATGAGAGTCTTTGTATACCTGAAAAAGTAGGCCACACCAAATAGCTGATGCTAACATCAGCACCTTGTGAGCACCTGTTTCTGTATGCTTATGACTTTGTGTCATGCTGTATTAATGTGGCCTCTTTATAAGCACAAAAAATAACAGCTTTCCTGAGCTATGTGAATCATTAAACCAAAAGGGTATCTGGGGACCCCCAATAAAGAGCATATGTATTTTTAAAAAGAAAAAGAAAACTGGTTGTAGTAGATATTGTTGATGCCTTGTCTTCTATGTCCTGGACCGAATGTGTTTACCTGAAATTCACCTGCTTCCAACTAACTGATAGCTCCCACATCATGCCAGTCTTTATGATTCTGGGCCTGCCTGCAAGCTTCTTCAGGCTAACCAGTGCTTCTCAAACACATGTAGGAACAAAGAAGGAGTTAGGGATAGAGAGTTAATGATTTGAAGGCCATCTTTAAGCAATAAGAGATGAGGATTTCAGCATCCCCATCTCTTTGTAAAGCTATTTGGAGACATTCTCCATACCTCCATCATCACTTAGTGAGCACATACCAGTAACTACTCATTCACATTGGCTTCATGTTCTGTTTCATTTTCTCCACTTCTATGTTTTCTCACATCAATTTCTGATCAAAATATCTATCCCCAATTATTTGTTTGATGGTCTATTTTGGAGGGAACCCAGAACCGAGACAATAATAATGGGAGCTTTGTAATGATGGAGGGTGGGTATAATCATCAGAAGAGTGCCTACCTCATTGGAAACATGAAGGCCAGGAGAGTTTGCTGTTTCAATAAGAGAAACATGTTGAATTTCTGTTTATGACCTATATATGTGTGCAATAAGTAGTGCCCTTTACTTATATTAAAGGAACGTGCTGTTTACCTCTTTTTGTTGTTGTATTTTTATCACTATTGTCTACACAAGCAGAATATCACAGCTAGATTTAAATCCATGCCAGCAGGATTTTCAAGCTTATGTTTTTATTGTAAGTCACTCAACTTCCATAATGTTTTAAATCCAGTTCTCATTCCTCTGCTTTTACACCAGAGAACTCATGATTGCCTTTTTTTTTTTAGAAAGAAAAAGATAGAAAAGAAAGAAAGAAAGAGTGAAAGAAAGAAAGAAAAAAGAATGAAAGAGAGAAAGAAAGAAGAAGAGAAAGAGGGAGAGAGAACGGGATTCTTGTTCTATTGCCCAGGCTAGAATGCAGTCTAAAAATGGGTATTAAAAACCTCTTTTATGCCAATAATTGTGCTTAATAATGGAGACAGGAAGGAATAAGGGATGAAAATA
>CAUYLG010073863.1:0-20475 GCA_963573385.1 Cacajao melanocephalus | reverse complement strand
GACGCCCCTTCCCCACAGAGCTGGACCTTCCCGGTTCGGCTGTGCTTGCTGCGAAACTCTCAGTCCTCAGCATTTCCAATTGCTGTTCTCCTTGTGGGGATGGGACCAGCCGAGCCCGACTCAAAGGGCACCCCGTCCCGTATACTCCGCACCGAGAAGCGCTGTGCAGGGGCGCCGGCAAAACAGCCATGCCAGCTAAAAAAGTTGCGCTGGTGACCTGTGTGGCTCCTCTGCTGGGAATCTCCGGGTCTGTGGGCAACAAAAATTCGTCTGGAAGTGCGGCATCCACTTGCTCTCTGCACTTTCACTGGAAGCTACAATCCTGAGCTGCCACTAATCGGCCATCTTGGATCTCTCTTACTGATTTCTTAATAAAGGGCATAACGAAGGCTACAGATGAGCGGGCAGATGGGAGATGCACAGGGCAAAGGATGCAGGAGGCACGGAACTTCTCTGCCCTCCCTGGGCATGCCCGCTCCAGGAACCTTCACCAGGTCAGCTCTCTGGAAGCTCTTCCAACCCTGCCTTTTTGGGCCTTTTATGGAGACTTCACTGGATGCGCATAATTCGCCACTGTGTAGAAACGTGATTGGATAAAAAGGGTATAATCTCACACTAATAGAACGAGTGGGGAAACCCAGCAAGGCCTGCCTGTTCAGGTTCTCCCTGGCCTCTCTGTGTAGCATTCCTTCCTCCAGGGTACAGGGCAGGAAGGACCCTTTCTGAAATGAGGGTCTTATGACCTACAAACAGACAAGGTAGGTCAGAGAATTTCTTTACCACCAGCTTCGAGGGGCGGGACTCCTTCTGAAATGAGGGTCTTATGACCTACAATCAGACAAGGTAGGTCAGGGAATTTCCTTATGCCCAGCTTCGAGTCAGAAAAGCAGGGGACGATTCCTGCCTTGAGGAAAAAAAGGGGCAGGTGAAAGGAGGACAGGAGAAAGTCAGAGAGAGGCTGTTTTCTGAGGCCTACAGCATGCCGACATTCTAATAAGGGCTCTGGAAGCTACCAGCTAGGAAGTGTGGGTGAAAACTAATACATATATCATAATATCACAATCTTCTATCCAGTGACCACGCAAATTCACTTATATAATCATATTAGCATATATTATACTACTATAATAGTTTATAGCTACTTTCACATTTTCCACATACACTATCAAGTCATCTGTGATGCAAGATGGTTTTGCATCTTCCTCTCCAACTGTTAAATCAAAGAGGTGAGAGTGAACATGGTTGTCTTGTTCCTGAATTCAGGGGGACAGTGGGATATTTAGTATGATGTCAGCTATAGTTTTTGTTTTGTTGTTGTTCTTCGATATCTTTTATCTTATTAAATAAATCACTTTTATCCTTTTAATTCCTACTTTCCTCATAGTTTTTATCATGAAGCGGTACTGAATTTTACCAAATGCTTTTTCTACATCTGTGAGATGAACTTATAGTTTTCTGGCTTTATTCCATTAAAATAATCTTGCATTCCTGGAATAAATCTCATTTGTCAAAATTTTCTTTTTAATACACTGTTAAATTCAAGTCATTAATCTTTTGTTTAGGTTTTCTTACTGCATTACTGTTCATTAGAAATAATGGCTTGTAATTTTCTTTTCTTGTATTGTCCTTGTGTAGTTTTTGTATCATGGTTATATAGCATGGTTGTAATAAGACGATAGAGAAAGGGCTTTGTTTCTCTCATCTTTGAAGGAGTTTATGTAAGATTGGTATTGTTTCTTCTTTATGTTTTTCAAGGACTATGTCCATCTTATCTAAGTTGTCATGTTTACTGGCATAAGGTTATTAATAACGTTATCCTATGTTTTTAATATTTATAGGATCTGCAGTGATTTCCCCTTTCATTAGTTATATTGGCAATTAGTGTTTTCTCTTTTTCTCACTCTCAATAGAGGTTTATTAATTTTGTTTTTTTCAAAGAACCAACTTTTTCCTTCAAAAATCCTGAGACATTCTGTGTTTATCATACATCTGCTTTCTATTTCATTTGTTTTTATTTTTTCCTTCCTTCTACTTTTGTTAGGTTTAATTTGCTTTCATTTTTTCTCCCTTCTTGAGATAGTGGCATAGATCAATGATTTTCAAACACTCTAATATATACATTTATAGCTATAAATTTCCCCATATGTACTTTTTGGGGGCTTTGAGACAAGCCATCCTTCTGTCGTCCAGGCTGGAGTGCAGTAGTATGACCATGGCTCACTGCAGCCTCAAACTCCTGGGCCTAAGTGATCCTCCAAACTTCAGTCTCCTGAGTAGCAGGGACTACAGGCACATGCTACCATACCCAGTTAATTAAAAAAAATTTTTTTTGTAGAGGTGGAGTCTCGCTATATTGCCCAGGATGGTCTCAAACTCCAGGTCTCATGCCTGGCTTCAGTTGATCCTCTCTCCCTGGCCTCCCAAAGTGTTGGAATTACAGGCATGAGCACCCAGCTCGTATGTACTGTTTTATCTGCATCCCACAAGTTTTGCTATGTTATATTTTCATTATTGTTCAAAATATTTTCTAGTTTACATTGTGATTTCTTCTCTGTCTCATGGTTCATTCAGTATTACACTAGTTAATTTCCAAACATTTGAAGATTTTAAAAGTTACTCTTCTGTTACTAATTTCTGGTTTAATTCTTCTGTGGTCAAAGAACATACTCTGTATGATTTCAATCCTTTTTAACTAGACACCTGATTTATAACCAGCATATGGTCTATTTTGGTAAATGTTTTATGTTTACTTGAGAAGACTATGCATTGTACAGTTGTTGGCTGTAGTTTCTACAAATGTAAATTAGGTCAAGTTGGTTAATAATGTTATTCAAGTTTTCTCTCTTTACTTATTTCTATTTCCTTATTCAATCAGTAGCCTGGAGGTATGGTTAGGATCTCCAACTATGCTTCTGAATTTGTCTCTTTCTTTCTTTAGATTTTTTGTTTTATGTGTTTTGAAGATATGAACGGATTCATACAAATGTAGGGATGCTATGACTTCTTTTTCAATTACCCTTTTATCATTAAAAAGGTCTGTCATTATCTTTAGGAATACTTGTTGCCTTAAAGGCTTCTTTGTCTGATATTAACATAGCCACATCAATTTCTTTTGGTTAGTGTTTGTAAGGTTTAACTTTTCTAATTTTTTACTTTCAACTTTTTGTTTTTGGAGGCCTCGTTGGGATCTCTTTACCAGCTTTATTTTAAAAATAATTCTCCAAGGTTTGGCAGGACTGATCTGGACACTTGCTCAAGGATGAACATTTTAAAATGTCATGCTTTTTGCATAGGAGCCCATAATTACAACGTTTGCACAAGTTTTATTCTGGGGAGTGTAGGAGTCAGTAGGAGTGCCTTTCCTGTTCTTTTAAAGGAAGGTCTTGCAACTCCAAATATAATCATGACCATATAATGATGTTTTGGTCAACAACAGACTGTATATACAATGGTGGTCTGTAAGACTACAGTATGGTATTTTTACTATGCTTTTTCTATGCTCGCATAATGTTTACACACATGTGTTACAACTACCCTCAGTATTCAGTACAGTAATATACTGTACGGGTTTGTAGCCTAGGAGAAACAGGATACACAATATAGCCTAGGTGTGTAGTAGGCTATACCATCTAGGTTTGTATAAGCATACTCACATGACAACAAAATCCCCCAATGGTACATTTCTCAGAATGTATCCTCCCTTGTTAAGGGATGCATGACTATACTGTCTTCACATGTTTCTCGGGACTCTGGGTAAAAACAGTCAAGAGTCCTTTAAAAAAAGAAAGATGCTTGATGGTGGAGAACAATCTTCTTGTCCCTATATATGCCTGGATCTAAAAACCACACAATCTACAGATTGGCAAAGACTTTGGAGGTCTCATCTCATCCAAATCTCTACTTGATGACAGACTGTCTCTCCCAGAATCTTACCTCTCGAGCTGGCAATGTAACACTTTCCATCTTTCAACAGTGTGCTTGTAAGAAAGTTCATCCTTTTACTGCATTAACATCATCTTCATTATAGCATCCGTGCAATATTCCTAGTTCTGTTCTCTGGGGTCCACAATGAAAGTGAGATTTCTCTTCCACATAGCACCCTTAAGAGACTTGAAAACATTTCTATCTTCTCTAAGTAAGTATCTCTTGTTACTCCTTCAATCGTTTCCCCATATTATATCACTTTCAGATCTTCCACCAGTTTGGATGCCCTTCTTCTAGTAGATTTCAGTTTGCTGTACTCAGATGCAGTCCCAGTGTCCTGAGGGAAGTATGACTCATGCAGAGCAGAGCAGGACTGTAGTCTCCATTCTTCTGGACCTCTGCCTCAGTGAATTTACTCCATCCCTATTAATTTACTCAATTAATTTATTCTACCTCTATCAATTCACTCTACTTCTAACTCACCCTGAGAACTCACTAACATTTTTTGTTTTTGTTTTTAAGACAGAGTTTGCCCTGTGACCCAGGCTGGAATGCAGTGGCGCGATCACAGCTCACTGAAACCTCAACCTCCTGGACTCAACAGACTCCCACCTTGCCTCCTGAGTAGCTGGGACTAACAGGCATGCCCCACTATGCTCAGGTAATTTATATATATATTTTTTGTAGAGACGGGTTCTCACTGTGTTGCTCAGGCTGGTCTCAAACTCCTGGGCTCAAGTGATCTACCTGCCTTGGCCTCTCAAAGTGTTGGGATTAGAGGCATGAGCCACTGCAACCAGCCACATTTTTTGGTGACCAAAATGCATTCTCAACTAAAAATCCTTTGGAGTTTTCACCCTGAATGTGAGATTCAGGTTGGATTTTGGCTAATGGTACTATAAGTTACTATATTTTTTCTCCACAACTGATTACCTGGTTTTATATCCACCTGTTTAGCAAATGGTGACAATAATTCTTGTACCATTATTCTTACTGGGAGAATGAAATAACAGAGGTGAAACGTGCTCCATTAACCATAAAGAGCATTAAACATGTTAGATATCCCATTTAGCTATAAAACCAGGAATCTTTGACTCTCTTAACCATGTCTGACCACTGTAAGGTGGTAGTCCACATAGACTAAAACCAAATCTGTGAAAAATCAGTCTTTCTATAGAGGTCCCTAAAAGTTGCTCTGGACCAGATTTCCTGCCATTTTCTCTAATGCCTTGGTTTACCAAGAATCTCTTTTCTGTTCCTAGCTAACATGCTCCATCCATTTGCGGAGATACCCTCAATCCTGTTTGACAGCCTGTCTCCTGAACATGTGATTCCAAGTGGGAAGCTGTGCTCAGAACTTCTCAGTCAGACTCTAACTTAAGAGGCCTCAAGTTAGAATCAACACAGCCCTCCAAATTTAAACAGAATACCACTGAAGGCTGCTGTCAGTCTGTCCTAGGGTGGGGAAAAGGTCTCTTTCTCAACATGTGGTTTCCTCTGAAGGAGGCAGTGAGGTGCTGAGGTCCCTGAGAACAGGCTGTGTATGGGTTTTGGGGAGCTCTTCCATCCCATGCCTTTTTCCAGTATACCATGCTATCATCCTACTACACCCTGGAGGGCAACCAAGAGGCAGGAAGGGAACAGAAAACTTGTCATAATAAAAGCAATCACTTAGGGAACACCTACTATGATTCAGGAACCTCACCAGGTAGTGGACCCTGTGTCAAAGACATGGAAGTACTACCCTCGCAAGCCCCAACCATCAGATGTTCTAAAAACTTGAGATGTTTTTGACTGTCACCAAAATTGGAGCCAAAGGTTCTATATATCCTGCAATGTGTGGCACACTGTGTCACTAAAAGGCAGATCTAGAATTAGTGAATTGGAATGACAGGGGGGCAGCTTTGTGAAGGTTTTTAGAAAGACACATATACCATTATACTATTAAGGCTCATCAACAAGAGAAAAGGATGCCTCTGGAGGTACCAGGAATTCAAGGTTAGAAAGACTACCTTTTATCAGGGGTCCTGGGGTAGGGATGTCTCTGTTAGCCATGAGCATCTGAAACTTAATAAGGCTATTGTGGTTAAAGCAAAAACCCAATCAACAGGCAACACACTAAAAACAGAATCCAGAGTTTCTGTTCTCTCTCTTCTGATTGCTGATTCTTTCCAAGACAGCAGCTAACCTGCTGCTCAACTTAGCTGAAGCTTGACCCACAAAGGCTGCCACAAGATGCTGTTTATATAGAGTTTTTCATAAATGCTATAATCACAGATCTGTTAACTTCACTGCTATAAATGCCATTGTCTATCTCTAAGAAGAGAGTTGGAGGGAGAGCACCGAACTAACCAAAGTCTCTGTGGTTAAGTCACACAGCCTGTTTCTCCACGCCCCTATTTTAGTCCATGACATATTAGAGTATTTTGTCATGATTATGTGTGTACGACTATTCATGACACAGGTGGACATGGTTGTTCCCTTGTACTTATGCAGGTATTTGCCAGGTACACTTACAAATTATCATATCTGATTTGCCTAGGTTGTACTATTAGGGAGAGAAATGACCCCAGGTTCTCCAAATCATCTTGATACTCGTTCTAAAGTAAGACTAAGAAGATTGATGAACGAAAAACCTTAATAGCCACCTTACATATGAGTAAAATGAACACATTTGTGCAATATATTTTTTCAAAGCTTCCCACATCTATTATTTATTTCAATCTGACAATAACACAGTGAAATAGTCAGGGTGTGGATTACTGTCTCCATATGACATAGGTAAAAAGTGAAATCCAGAAAACAGTTTGCTTAAGGTGTCATACCTTGAAGTATGAGGATACAGAGTCAAAATCTGAGCCCAGGCCCTCTGATTCCGAATACTGACCTTTTTGTTCTAACATTTTTGAATGATACGTGTGTGTAAGGGGTGGGTGGTCAGGAGGTGGTGCACAGGCCCACGGGTGTAATCTGTAATTCCAGCACTGACCTGCTGATCCTGTAGCTTGACTCCAACGACTCTGAAGGTGTTGCTGGCAGTGTTGTGGTAGATGTTGATCCGGCTGAATCCCTGCTGGCCAGGCTTGATTGGTACCCATTTCTTACTGGTGTCATCGTAGACCATCACGGAAGCCCGGGCTTGGCAGATACTCTGTTCACTACAGAGCAAGAAAAAACTGGTGTCAGCCTCAGCTAAGGAGATGGAAGTTGACTTTGCCCTTTGCTGAAACAGGCCAACTGCTACTTGAGATAAAGAAACTTTCCAATTGCCAGAACTTCCAACTGTCTATGGAAGAACTGCCTTGTGAGGTGATGAGTTTACATTCTCTAAGTAGCCTGCAGAGGGGTGAGGAGATTCTGTGCCAAAACTTTCAATAGCCTGGAAAAGACTCACAGCTTTGTTTCCAGGGGAAAAGTTGCCTGGATGAGAAAGGAATTACAATTACAACTTGCCAACTGTTCACAACATTCCATGTACTATTGGTGGCTCATGCCTGTAATCCCAACACTTTGGGAGGCTAAGGCGGGTGGATCACTTGAGGTCAGGAGTTTGAGATCAGCCTGACCAACATGGTGAGATACCCCCCGCCTCGTCTCTACTAAAAATACAGTGGCACATGCCTGTAATGCCAGCTACTCAGGAGGCTGGGACACAAGAATTGCGTGAACCCAGGAGGCAGAGGTTGCAGTGAGCCAGCACTGCACCACCGCACTCCAGCCTGGGCGACAGAGCGAGGCTCTGTTTAAAAAAAAAAAGCACGCAAGAGAGAATGCATTACAGTACCTAAGCTTCACGATGTATGAAGCAGCTATTTATTACCTCCATTTTTTAGATGAGAAAAAAGTGGCTCAGAGACTTGAAAAGATGTATATGAGTTCACACAGTGATTAAACTGGGGACTTCCAACCACTTCTGACTGACTCTAGAGCATATGACATAGATAATATTCTTTCCAACATCCAACAATATGCTCCATTTATGGAATTATGCTAGGGTAGCATCAAGACAAGCTATGTAGGCAATGAAGTATTTAGGTGATCTAAGAAAAGAGCAACATAAATCAAAATAAATAGGTGGCTGCTTCCATACTTTGCTGAAAACATTACATAGCAAAGCAAACTCATTTGTTCAAAATGTGACAGAGAAGCAGGGAAGAAGCCCCTGGAAGCATAAAATAGCCATCACTAAAATTAATACACTAAAACCCCTGCATGGTATTCAGAGGAAGTCTCTCAGAGCCCACTGGTTCTTCATAAGCCCTAATCATCTTTAACATCATCTCCAGCCTATTAGAATTCCCACATTTAAAAAAGCAATACTCTTTTGTTCCTAATTAATTAATTAATTAAAGAGATGGGGTTTCACCATATTGGTCAGGCTGGTCTCGAACTCTTGACCACAGGTGATCCGTCAGCTCAGCCTCCCAAAGTACTGGGATTACAGGCATGAGCCACCACACGCCCGGTCTCTCTCTCTTTTTTTTCAAAGAGGGAATTGTGCTTGCTGAAGGTAGGCACGCTGGCCACAGTGAGGAGTGGTCATCAGCAAGCATGGCTGCATAAAGATGAGGAGCTGGAAACAGAAGTGTAATGCCAAACAATTTGGGAGCAATCGTATAGAAGGAAAGTGTGTACAAATGGTAGATTATTATAATGCTGAGACCAAGCAGTCGAGAAAAAGTCCTATTATGTTCACTTCACCATACTTAAGAAGATCTATATCCCCAGCTCTGCGGTTATGAGATGAAAAAAACAGTGGTTTTTATAGGATTAGTTCTCTGTGACTTGGAAACCTCAACTTGGCCAGCACAGTCAGTTCCTCAGTGTTCTAGAGGGCTGAGTTCCCTCAGGGCCCAACTTCCCTACTGCTTGGAGACTGTGGATGATCCAGTGTATGGATTATTATTATACTTTTAAACAACACTTTTGTGTATAGTGCCATATATAAGGCCCTTCCCTACATATTCCCTCAATTTCACTTTGAATGAACCTTATGCACATCTTACAGCTTGAGTGCCAGTGCCAGGTCTCGGGCCTGATCCGAATGCCTGCACTGTTGGATCTCAACCTTGCCGCTGACTACTCAGGTCTGTCTCTGGTGTTTAGGAGCCTAGGGCACACCTGACCTCAGCTGTCCCAGCCTTGTGTTGAGGGCTCTGGGCACATCTGTGGACAGATGTATTCAGAGTGAATCGTAAGGGTTTTGGTCCGCAGTTTGTGCTGCATAACTCCTCCCTGTAATTCATCATCCATTCCACAATATTTAAGAGGGCAGAAGTTACCATCTCTGTGTTTTGGAGCCTGAAACAACATATCTTTTAAGAGAATGTGTTTAGGTAAAGCTGCTCCTCCCCTAGTTAAGTCTTTGCAGCCCTGTCTTCATGAAGTTAGTAGAAATTAGAGTAAACTAGCTGGGTACAGTGGCTCACACCTGTAATCACAGCACTTACAGGAGGCTGAGGTAGGAGGATCACTTGGGCCCAAGAGTTTGAGATGAGCCTGAGCCACATAGTGAGACCTTGTCTCTACAAAAAAACAACAAAAACAAAAACATTAGCCAGGTGTGGTGATGTGTGCCTACAGTCCCAGCTACTTGGGAGGCTGAGGTGGGAGGATCACTTGAGCCAGGAGGTTGAGGCTGCAGTGAGCCATGATTGTGCCACTGCACTCCAGGCTGGGTGACAGTGTAAGACCCTGTCTCAAAAAAAAAAGAAAGCAAGAAATTAGACTAAACTGTACACAGAACCAGATAGACTTTGGGTCAAATCATAGTTCCATCCCAATGTAAATGAGCCATACATCAAGTTATGGGCTAAGTTCTGGCACTTACTGCTTCTAGTACACTCAGTTGCTAAATGTGACAGTCGACAAGTAGGTGTGTGTTCTGGATGCTGTCTCGAGACCTAGGAGAGATCCTGAGATGCAGCATGGTCTTGGTTAACAAAACATGGATTTTATTAAATCAGAGGGATCTGAGTTGGAGCCCAGCTCTACCATTTGCTGGAATATGACCACAGAGCCCTGAGATGATTCTGGGGGAGCACTCTGGGGAGCTGCTGTGTGAGGGGCAATGCTCTCTAGAGTCCCTGTGTGGCAGCCATGGAAGAATGTCCTTCAGTCACCCTGCAGGAGAACCTGCTATGGGAGCAAAGCCGGTGCACAGAGGCCATGCTGCTCTCAGGCTGTTCCCAGCCACCGACTGAACATGGCAGGGGTACCAGTGTCAGCCCATTCCTTCCCAACACAGAATTCGTCTGTGGGGGAAGCCTTGGCTTGGGGATGCCCTATCAGCCTGGTCCAAATGTTCTCAGCATTGTGATGTGGTCTGAGATGCTTCTAGTCCATCCTTCCTGGTCTTTCTCCTTTCACAGACTTTTGACCTGTGTTACAACCTGGCACAGAGAATGTGCCTAATAAATGCTCACTGAATAATCTCAGAGCTGAAAAGAACTGTAGAATCCACTTTAGTGTCCAATAAAGCTGCCCTGACAACTCCACACTGAGCTTTGGGTGACGGGGAACTTAACTTACTACTCTCCAAAGCAAACCATTGGTTGTAAATGGTTTTAACTTAGACAACCCCTCCTTGCTCTGAGTGACATGCCACAAGGTGCTCTGCAGAGCCTGTGACAACCCATCGGACAGCTGAAGGAAGAGCATGTCCCTCTATTAGCCACACGACAAAGCTACTAGTCCCCTTGCCATCCCTGTAACTCATCAGTCTGGGGCTTAAAATTGGGCACAATATTTCAAGCTTAGTCTGACCAGCAGATGCTAATGAGTAAAAAATATTAATGACAGTGAGATGGGTAGAAAAGTACCTGCCCTCAGCAAGCTCCCAGCTAGTCTGGCAGTCAGACAAGTAATTATAAATCTTACCCAGCCTGGAAGGATTGGGGAGGGTGGCAGGGGAGGCTTTCATTTTTCAAAATTTTTACTTATTTATTATTTTGAGACAGAGTCTCACTCTGTCGCCCAGGGCAGAGTGCAGTGGTGCAATCTCAGCTCACTACAACCTCTGCCTTCCAGGTTCAAATGATTCTCGTGCTTCAGCCTCCCATGAAGCTGGGACTACAGGCACGCACCACCACACCTGGCTTATTTTTGTAATTCTAGTAGAGACAGGGTTTCATCATGTTGGCCAGGCTGGTCTTGAACTCCTGGCCTCAAGCTATCCGTCCACCTCAGACTCCCAAAGTGCTGGCATTATAGGTGAAAGCCACTGTACCAGGCCTGGGGAAGCTTTCTGAAGAAAACGCTGAGTGGGTTTTAAGATGAAGACTTTCAACGCCTAGGTGAATTCAGGAAGGGGATGTGGGATTCTAAGCGGAGACAGGCGGCTGAGCAGAGGCAGGGAGGCAAGAATGGCACGGCATGCAGAAAACCACGAGCGCTAGGAGGGGGTGAAGCATACCTGGGGTAACACACGCACCTTTCAGGGAAGCTACTGAGATGGCATAAATAAAGCACTGTGCTCGTCACTAGATACCTGAATACCAATAACCATTTTTCTTCTTGTAATTTTAGCTACAGGCTCCTTTTTTTTTTTTTGCGTTGTTAATACTTTAGGTTCAAATTAAACTTGTGATTAACCAAAACGCCTGGTTTCCCCCCACCTTTTGAATAGTGCTAGTTTGTCTCTTATTTTATTGCTACTAACAAAACCTAAATGCAAAAACTACACATTTCATTTCTTCTACTTAAGATTTGTTTTGCTAATTTGGGTTTAATATACCTTTGAAATTTTTTTGTTTTAATAAAATCTCGACTGCCATCTAACCTCAACATTGCCTCTGAGCAATATATATATGTATATATATATTCACTTGCCTTCTCAACATCTTCACTTGGATAAATACTCAAACTCTGTATTATACACATACTCCCTAGGCATCATAAATTTCATTTGTTCAAATCATCTATCCCTTGAGGAAATTTAATTTATTATTATTATTTTTTTTGTAGAAAGAGGGTTTTGCTATGTTACCCAGACTGATCTCCAACTCCTGGGCTCAAGTGATCCTCCTGCCTTGGTCTTTTTGGTCTCTCGAAGTGCTAGGATGACTGGCATGAGCCACCGTGCCTAGCTATGAGGAAATTTGATAGACAAATGTTTTCGTATTTATTGAATAAGTGAATGAATGAACTATTTTTAAAAACACTTACACAGAAAATTTCATTTACTAAATGATTCCCATGAGGTCTTCATGTCTCACAGGGTTCTTTTATATGATTGTTTAGCCGGGGAGTAAAATCAGTCAAAATACACCACTTTGTTCTGTATAGTGTTAAACTACCAGGCTGGTGGACTTCTTTTCCCCGCTGGATATAATAGGCATCTCTGAGCTGCAGGTGTAACTAGAATTTCTCTCTTGGGAGAAGGCTCTTTCCAAACAAGCAGTCCAATTCCCCTGTCATTTTGGGCTTTTGTACATGTATTTGTGGGGCCCATATAATTTGAGCCTGTAATTTCCCTCCCTGTGTCATGTGAGACATAAACTCTTAAAGCTTCAGACTCCACTTCTATCAGCTTACAGGAGAAAGACCATGTGACTCTAGGCCTCAGTTTCCTCATCTGTACAAGGTTGAGTCTGACCTCGAAGCTCCCTCAGACAAGCACTGAGTGCTTGTTGAGTTCTGCCCATTAGCCCAGCATGGGGCAGGGCACAGCAGGGAAGATGGGAAAAGCCATATCTTTGTCCTCTTGCTGGTTCAGCAGATAATTTTTTTAGACCATACACCAAGCTTGTCCAACCTGTGGGCTGCATGCAGCCCAAGATGGCTCTAATGCAGCTCAATACAAATTTGTAAACTTTCTTAAAACATGATGCGATTTTTTTAAAGCTCATCAGCTATTGTTAATGTTAATGTATTTTACGTGTGGCCCAAGACAATTCTTCCAATGTGCCCCAGGGAAGCCAAAAGATTGGACACCCTGCTATATACCATAGACTGCTTCTGAATGTCTGTTGAAATCTCTCACTGAAAAGGAAAAAAAAAAGCAAAACATACCCCAAATTTTCTGTAAGTAACTCCGAAACCTAATCATAGACCTTCCAGGACTTGATTTGGGAAATCAGTAATGCATTTCAAGGTAAAACTATTACGTAGGCAGCTGGGTGTGGTGGAACATGCCTGCAGTCCCAGCTACTCGGAGGATGCAGACAAAAACTTGCAGCCTCAGTGATGACAGCCTGAAGTCAACCTCGGGCTCTCATTCTCTAATCCTTCTGGAAAGTCCAGGTTCCGTGTCCCTGGACTCTCGTTCCCCCACTCCCTGTGTGGCTGGGAACCAGGTTTCTGAAATTCTCGTGGGCTTACACAGACACACCATCCCAGCCCTGTTATTTCCTTGAAGGACAGAGTGCAAATTCATAAAGGGTGGAACGGGGCTAACCACAAGAGGTTTGTTGGGAAGTACAAGTCCAGGGTTGAACTTGGAAAAAGCACAGGACGTAGACCTATCCAGAGAGAGCCTGGTTCCTGCAGCCCCAGGCTTGCTTATGCCTCTGCCAGACCGCTTTTCAGTCTGCCCTGCCTCTCAGAATCTGCCTAGGCGTCTGCACCACCAGACTGTGAGCTCCCAGAGGGCAGGAACTGTGTTGTTTTCCCCTTGGTAAAGCCAGTCCCTGTATGCTGTAGACATGAATAATTGTTAAACAAATGACCTGACTGTGGGAAAAACAGTGCATTTATGATTGTGTGCTCGTGGGCACATTCTACTCACAATCCTCTCCGTTTATTCTCAGAGAAACTGTAACTGCCAAGCAAAGGCATCTGTCACAGATTACCATCAGCCTTCTCTCTCATAACAGCCCGGGACGGGTGAGTCAGGAAACCACAGCTCTGTGGGTGGGCTCCTATGCAAAGTGAGCCTCAGCCCTGTCTGCTGCCTCTAAAGGTGCATTTCAGCTCTGCCTGGGCCCAGGCCTGTGGAGAGGCCCGCTCCTCTGGCAGGAGGCCTCTCGGAAGGCACAAGCTGCCCTCTTCTGCTCCTCTGGAGTGTTAACCTAGGAGCCACATTCCTCCTTAGAAAGCAGGCGGTCAACGCCTCACTCTCTCTCCCCGGAACTGGCACAGTGGCCCTGCTCAGCCTCAATGCTCAGACTTGGAAGCTCCCTTTGGATAGAACAACTCTACACTCCATCTTGAGGGCAAATTTTGTCTCCCCAGTAGGACTGGGAACCAGCATTTGCCCATAACAGAAGGGTTTCCTAGGAGGTAGTGCATTTGGCAATGAAACTGGGATAATCTCGGGCAAACCAGGGTTGAGTTGTTGTCCTGCTGGGAACTTTCTTATCTTTCACCACAGTAACCATCGCAAGGGTGGGCACCTAACAAGCACCCGCCAGATGATACGACTGGACCTCGCTCTCTACTTCCCACTGTTCCCCACCACTCCTCGTCTTGTCGCTTGCTCTCTCTGTTTCCTCACCTGGCCCACCCCCAACCCGCCAGTCACTCTCCAAGCCCCCACTGGAACCTGGCCCCTGGCCCTTAGTATAAACTTAAGCCCAGACAAGGTTACTGACTTCCCACTCCCAGCTCCAATGCATGCTTTCCGGCTCTGAGTCACTGGGGCCGTTAGTGAGCCAGGCACTGTTGACTATGTCCTCACTCTGAAAACCTCTCCTCCTTAATCTCCAGTCTTCACGTTTGCCTGGCTTTCCATTTCGCTCTCTGTGAATCTTGTTCAGCGTCTTTCACAGGTTTCCTTTCTACTCACCTCTTACATCAAATATTCTTAATCCAGAGTCCAGGGAAAGGCTTGAAGAGTCTAAGAAACCCCTGAAATCATCTGCAAAAGTGAGTGTACATACTGCTTCCAGAAATTTGTTTACCATGTTCTTTCTTTTTCTTTTCTTTTTCTTTTTTTTTTTTTTTTTTTATATGGGAGTCTTGCTCTGTCGCCCAGGCTGGAATGCCATTGATCTTGGCTCACTGCAACCTCCGCTTCCCAGGTTCAAGTGATTCTCCTGCCTCAGCCTCCTGAGTAGCTAAGATTACAGATGCCTGCCACTGTGCCCGGCTAATTTTTGTATTTTTAGTAGAGACGGGGTTTCACCATCTTGGCCAGGCTGGTCTCGAACTCCTGACCTCGTGATCCACCCGCCTTGGCCTCCCAAAGTGCTGGGATTACAGGCATAAGCCACCACGCCCAGCCTACCATGTTTTTAAATGAGTCTGTACTCCAAAACATTTTAAAAACAATGTGAACTACGTGGAATTTCTTCTCATTTTACTCTATGCCCATGGTTCTCAAAACTGTATGCACTGTAAGAGTCAGGTTAGTGTTTATTAAAACACAAATCCCTAGGCCCCCCTTTAGGAGATTCTGACGTAGTAAGTCTTGGATGGGGTCTCTATTGTAACACACATGCGTGCTGGTTCTAGGCAAATGGTGGATGAAGGAGACTGAGACTCTGGGGACCATCTGCTCTCATGTCTCCTCATGGGCTCTTTGTGCCAGGGTTTACACGATCACCAATACACTGATAAATCCCATGTTGATGACTCTCCAGCCCTGTCTTTTCTTCTAAGACATGGAGTCATATTTTCAACTGTTGGACATAACTTAGAGACCTCACAGTTCAACATGCTCAAGAGAGAAAGTATTCCTTTCACTGTTTCCCATTCCAGGCAATGGAAGCAACACCTACCCAATCCCCGGAGTCTGAAACCTGAAGCTCATTTCAGACACTTTTTTGTGCCTCACCCTCTTCGGCCCAGTGGCCATCTGTTCTATTTCTTAAACATCTGTTGGATCTGTCCCTTCCTCTCCCTCCTTGCTGCCAGTCCCAGCCCTTGTTACTTCTCATCTAGACCACAATAGCCTCCTGGCTATTCCCTCAGCCTCTGGTTGAAGCCTCACACCCCCAACTCTTCACTCACAACATCACTAGGAAGACCTTTATCAAAGGCAAACTTGACTGAGCCTCTTCCCTTATTGGGAGCTCTGCTACTTACTAGTGATATGACCTCAGACAAAACTTCTGTGTTCCCTAGTCTCTCTATCTACATCTTATCCTCCTTTACCCGTATCTTTCCTCATCTTCTTTATAGGGTTGTCTGTACAATTAATCTGTGTAAGCACCTGGAGCTGAACCTGACCCCAAGCAGATGAGGAAGGGAGTCATTGTTATTACAGAATATAATCCCCGCTCTGGGGCAGGCACTCAGTGTCCTTCACATTGAAGCCCTTGTCAAACTGTCCACAGCTGACCCAACCCTCGGCTTAGTCTTGTGGAAATGTGCACAGGCCCCTAACACACCCGTCTGCACTCTGTGGCCTGTGCTCTGGCTCAGGCAACTTCCTCTGCCTGGGATGCTTTAAGCCGAGCCAAGCTGAGCCAAGCCAACCCATTAATTCCTACTCATCCATAAAGACTTAAATCACCTCTTTTAGAAAGTCTTCCCTGAAGCCCCAGGTTGAGTCTGATGGTCCTTTTCGGAGCCCTATTATCCTATTCTCATGGTCCTGTGCCTACCACCAGAGCACTTACTGCAGTGTCTATGCTAGGTCCCTCTGCTGGCCACTGAACGCTTCCAGGGCAGGGGCCATTTCTTCTAGGAGGCTTCTCCCTATGTAGACTGAGGGCTTAGGCTACAGTTTTCTTTCCTATCTGTTGACCTCTGGAGGTCCAAGACTATAGGACAGATTCCTCTGCTGGTCCCAGGGAACTTCCCTTCTTGCTCTGCTAGACCTGAGGCTGCCCACAAGCATCTTTCAGTGAGGAAGGACCCGTCTGATCACACAGACCAATCAGCAGCCTGGTGGTAAAGCCAGGTCTGGCAGCGAAAGGTTCCCCATGATACCGGGCCAATTAAGATCACTTTTTCTCCTACTCTTCTAGTAATTAGGAAGAAAGATATTTCCCCTGCCTAAGATGCTTTCTTTTTCCTACATCCAGAGGTTTGAATCCTACCTTTTCTCAAAGCTCAGATTGTCACTGCTTTCAAAACACACCTATCCACCCATTCCCATTCATTTAATAACTACTAACAGGCGTATGGCTCAGTGTTGAAGGAGATTACAATCTATCAGAAAAACCAGATCATTACAAAATGGGTGTACCAGAGTATTGGGGAGGGAGGACATCAGGCTTTGTAGGAGGAGTTTTTGTCTGTAAACTGGAGCTAAAAAAAATAGTATGGTCTATTCTACGGTGATTAATAGACAAGACATGAGGGTGCCCAGTACCATGCTGGGTACATCCCTTGTAATCAGTAGGTATGTGTCTCTGTCCCCCAAACCCTGCCCCAAGGTGCCATGTGACTGATTACTTTCAAGCTGTTACAACAGCCACTTAGAGCTATCTCCTTCCTGAGGCTGTGGGCTTCTGGAGAACAAGCCCATGACTGAGTTCAGATATACCTCCTCAGTGAGCTACTGTCTTCAGTGTAGCCTGGTGCCTCTGACCCGGGCTTTGCAGCCGCCAAGAGCATTAATAAGGGCTGAGTAGTGAAGGGTGGGGTGCTAAAGAGACGTG
Organism: Cacajao melanocephalus; assembly: GCA_963573385.1. Classification (NCBI taxonomy): domain Eukaryota; kingdom Metazoa; phylum Chordata; class Mammalia; order Primates; family Pitheciidae; genus Cacajao; species Cacajao melanocephalus. The sequence continues at coordinate 3,061 of CAUYLG010073863.1, read as the reverse complement.
GCCATAAATAAATATTCCCAAAGCTATGTAGAAACACAGTCAGACTGAGGCAGTTTGTAAAGTCCTGACCTGTTTATCTTCAACATACAAGCAACAAAAGTGAATCTTAAAAAGCTGGGCTGAGAACCATAGTAAGGAGCCTCCTGGATAGGAGCAGAGCAGCCCACACTGAAGGGCTTACACAAACCTGGCTGGGCACTCCAGTGCAGAGTGGAGTAGGGGTCTACCTACAGAGCCCCAAGACAAGGCCTGGCACAGAGGAGGAGACAGGGGCCTTTTCCTTTGCCAAATTCCAGTCTCTCCCTGAAGCACATCACTTGCTAGTTCAGTAGACCCCCTGCAGGCATGTGGCTTGGCTCTGGTAACATAGGGTGCCATCTTCACCTGACTTCACACAATGCTCAAACCACCATCGTGAGGTCATTATCACATTTATTCCCACTTTATATTGTGTGGCTCCCCCAGGTCACACAGGGAGTCAAGTCAGAGACACTGACAGACAGGACCCTGCCTCCTGCCATCTGGAGGCCTCTCCTTCCAGCTCTCTGAGAACTCTGACTCTCACGCTATCAACTCCCCTCTGCCCATAGGCAGCCTCCACCCCATCTCCCCTCAGCCTGCCCCACCACCTGCCCCCGCCTCACCATTCTACTCTTGCCACAGACTTGGCCTCTTTCTCGCCCCTCCTTGCCTCCTGTTTGAAACTTCTCCACTGGCTCCCATGACACCACATAGCTTGGCTCTTCTCTGAACTGTCTCTTTTCTGACCACTAGCTTTCTCAAGGTGGAGAGGGCTGGAGAGAGAGAGTACCTTAGAAAAAGTCTGGCTGGCTGGTGCCCACCAGGAAGCAGCGGTGTGCTGGGAAGCAAGACTGGACACAGAGGGTTAAGGCCAGCCCTCATCATGGAGTCAGTGCAGGGAAGTGAGAGCACTCTGGGCAACAGCTCCAGCTCTGCATAGGCCTGGCTCTGTCATTTGCCAGCAACAAGACTTCAGGGAAGTAAGTTTACAGCTCTGTAAAATGAGGAGAATCATCTTTTTGAACTTTCTTTTAAATTTGCTGGAGACTGAATAAGGCTGATGAAATAGGAGAGCAGTTTATTAAACACAATTAGCGTTCAGCACATACCATTTTGAACAAGGACAATGTTGGTTCAAATCCATATGAGGTGAGACTTAGGGTGGAATCCGCATGAAACTGCCTTCTGTGTCCACATGGAGAGCTGTCATTATTGCATATTCTTTTAACTTCTTACCAAGGAGAAAAACAAGGTGGCACATTTCTCACTGTGGCCTGGAGAACTGTCTCAGGCATCACCAAGTAGGACCAAGCTGTCGGGGTCCCGTCTTTGTGGAATGGCCCAGATCCACCGTGGAGGTCACTGAGGGCCCACTCCTGAGCCCTGCTGTTGGGAAATCAGTTTCCTGGCCCTGATTTGCTCCTGTGCTTTCCTCCAGCCTCTACTCACACTCCACCCTCATCCCACCACACTGAAGAGAATGCTAATGCTCACTCCCTTCGGGCCCCTGGCACTCCCCTCAGCTGCTTAGCTTCTCTGCATAACACTTACCATACTTGCCACTGAACTGAAAGGCAAGTGCCTCCATGAGGCAGGTTGTTTGGTTTGGTTTTTAAAGTAATGTTTATCTCCGTAGTTCTAGTAACTGAGACCTAGTGACTGCTCAACAAATATCTTTGAATAACTGCTTGCTTTTATATTTGCTAAGTTTTGCCAGGTATTGTATTTCTCAGCCTGCAAGGATTTTTGTGGTGGGGGTGGCAAGACTCACTTGAGATCTGACCACTTCTTTCTTCCTGCATTTATTTGAAAAATAAAACAAGGGCCGGGCACAGTGGCTCACACCTGTTCAAGACCAGCGTGGGCAACACAGACCCTGTCTTACACAAAATAAAAAGAGTTAGCTGGGCATGGTGGTGGGTACTTGTAGCCCTAGCTGCTCAGAAAACTGAGGCGAAAGGATACCTTGAGCTGAGGAGGTTGAGGTTGCAGTGAACTGTGTTTGTGCCACTGCACTCCATCCTGGGTGACAGAGCAAGACCCTATCTCCAAAAGAAAAAGTACTGTAAATGCAAAGTGTCACAAGAGGAGGGCACTTAGTTCTGCCCAAGGGACCCAAGGGATGCTGCCATCATTTCAAGAGGAAACAAAGAACCATTTCAAGCAGAGGGAAGAGCGTCAGCAAAGGCAGAGTGGTGGGTGGGGGGACTTCAGTCATCACCCTGTGGCCTCATCACTTCTCAACACCTATTCCAGGGGAACGAGGAAGCACACCCACATTGCCATGTCCCAATTCAGGAATTGAGAAACAGAGACGCTTGAAATCACAGCCTCGTCAGAGCTGAAAAACATTCTGCAGTAATTTTCTTAGGAAGTAGGCCTGGAGAAGGGAGTAACTTGCCCAACGCCCATGGCTGATCTGCGGTGGAGCCTGGACTAGACAGCAACCTGATGGTCGCACAGTAAGGCTTTTCTGCTCCAGTTGGCAACGCAGCAAAACCCAACTCCAAGTTTTACTTACTATTTTGAAGCTGTTTTTCCCTCCAACTTTTTATTCTGAAAAATTTCAAACTTACGGGAATATACAAGGGACGTTCTTGTACCTTTCACTAAACCTGCCCATGGTTAACATTTGCTGGTGTGAATTATCTCTGTCTTTCCCCTGAGGCACCTGAAAGTCAGCTGTAGATACCAAGATACTTCAATCCTAGGGACTTTAGCATACCTTTCTTATGACAAAGAAAACCAACAATTTACTTAAAAATCTAATGCAGAATCCATATTAAGAGCCACCCAGCCAGGAGCAGTGGCTCATGCCTGTTGTCCCAGCACTTTGGGAGGCTGAGGTGGGTGGATCACCTGAGGTCAGGAGTTCAAGAGCAGCCATGGCCAACATGGGGAAACCTCATCTCTACTAAAAATGTAAAAATTAGCTGGGTGTGGTGTTGTGTACCTGAGGCAAGAGAATCGCTTGAACCAGGTAGGCAAAGGTTGCAGTGAGCTGAGGTTGTGCCACTGCACTCCAGCCTGGGTGACAGAG
>CAUYLG010073862.1:0-34102 GCA_963573385.1 Cacajao melanocephalus | reverse complement strand
TCTTTAAAAAAAATAAAAATAAAAAAATAAAAAATTAGAAGACTACTAATACATCTATCTCCCTATAATCAAAATCTGCCTAGTAAAACTATATTTAACCACTCAATGTACCTAAAGAATCACCAGTAATATTCTGTATTTGGATATATGGAGCCACTGGATAATTTGTTTTATTAAGTCTCTACGTGTTTATAGTAATAACTTGGAAAAAAAATGACCATGTCTAATGATTCTCTTTCCTATTATTTTACACTTAAAACCGCATCAAATATTTAATCAAAGTTTGGGCAATGAAGCACAACACAAGTGCAAACCTAGCACAGGGCATATGAAAGCAAATCTTCTTCTAGTAACTGAAGGCTGAAGACTAATATTAGCTGGGTGCAGTGATTCACACCTGTAATCCCAGCACTTTGGGAGGCTGTGGCGGGCTGATCACGAGGTCAGGAGTTCGAGACCAGTCTGACTGACATAATGAAACCCCGTCTAAACTAAAAATACAACAAAAAAAAAATCAGCTGGGTGTGGTGGTATGCACCTGTAATCCCAGTTTCGCGGGAGGCTGAGGCAGGAGAATCGAGTGAACCCAAGAGGCAGAGGTTGCAGTGAGCCGAGATTGCACCATTGCACTCCAGCCTGGGTGAAAGTACAAGACTCCGTCTCAAAAAAAAAAAAAAATTGTAATATTATAATTTTACAGCAGATAACCTCTACCTCTAATGAGGAAGAATTTGTTTTACTGTTTCTGAAATCACATAAAATTCCACAGGCAAACAATTTTGTGTGACCAGATAAAAATACAATCATTGTGTGACCAGATAAAAATACAAATACACTAACGGATCAGGGGAACATTTAAAAAACATACAGGCAATATATGTCAGAAATTTATTTCCTAAGTTTTGGACTTAAGGAAACAAAGCTGGTGACTAACACAGGTGCCTACCTTCTCTCAACCCTGTCTCCTCTTTAAACTACTACCCTTCTTTCCTTCTCTTCTAGTTTAAATTTTTGCAAATAGTAGTCTATAACCTTCATCTTAACCTCCCATTGGCTCCTCAGCCCAATCTACAGTCTGACTTACATATCCCCTGGTCTCATCAAAATTTTCCCTGCTTTCATTCTCCTACCTGCCAAACCCTATCAACCCATTTCCAGATCTCCTCATCCCACCCTAAACCTGGGCAGTGATCACTACTGAAAACTCCCTGTTTCTTGGCACTATGACCTCTCTTGGCATCTGTAACATTACTCTCTCCTGTTCTGCCCTTATCTCTTTAATCATTTTAATCCTGTCCAGAAAGAAATGTTAGTTGTTCTTTAGGGTTCCCTTAGTCCTCTCCTCTTTTGGTCCATGAGTTCCGTTTCACACTTGTGTATGTGCATACTTTCATTCTTTGTTCAGCAGAGTCCATAATTCTCAACCGATTCTCAAATGGGGATCTTCCCTCTGCCAAAAAGGTAAAAAAAAATTTGTTCACACACTCTTCCTGAGTAATCCCCTAACTTCCAATGCCAACTATACAATGACCACATCTGTCAAACCCCCAACCACGCTCTGGTTCAGATACCTGTTAGACATCTCCACCTAAATATCAAGAGGTATGTCAAACTTAACAGGATCAAAATTCAAACTATTCTACTTTCCTTGTCCAAATCTGTTCTATTTCCCAAGTTAAATTGTACCAACAGTTCTCCAAGCTAAACAACTTGTGAATCGTACTCGTTCTTCCCTATTTTTACAGCTCATGACTTGTCTGTCCCTAATTCTGGTATCCTATGCTTTTCTATCCCCTAAGCTGATGTACTTGAGCTCTCACAAGCCGGAAATGAACAGTGACTCCTTTAATCTAGCTTCCACGTGTTCAGTATGTGCCTCCTGAAAAACTATGTTACATGCACCATTTGCTCACCCCATCCACCTCAACTCTCACTGGATTTCGATCATATACAGGAGGAAATCCCAACACTTAGTGAAAAAGCCTACAACCATTCACAAGCTGTTTCTGACCACTCTTCCTGTCCCTCTCATTCCTGTGTCCTATGCTCCACAGCCCAAGTTGTTCCCAACATGCTGTTCCTTCTTCTTGTCCTACTCAACCTGACAAATCCCTATTTATCCTTTAAAACCCAGCTTAAAGACCTCTGAGATGACTCCCTAGGTTTTCCAAGCAGAGTAGGTTTCTCCTTCCTTAGCATGCCCAAAATCCTTTGTGCATTCCTTATTACTGTATAACCTGATGAGTGTTGTATTGGCTCATTGTCTTTCTCCATAACATTATAAACCTATTTGGTACAAAAGACTGTCAGCCCCACAAAGGTAGCATGGTACCTGACACACAGGATGTTCGACAAGTATTTTTGAAACTGAGTTTTAGTATTATTTAAAAACAGTACTAAACAAGTATAATCATCTGTAACACTTGTTTTGAAAACATGAATTTGGCCAGGTGCAGTGGCTCTTATAATCCCAGCACATTGGGAGGCCAAGGCAGGAGGATTGCTTGAGCCCAGGAGTGAGAGACCAAACGGGGCAACATAGAGAGACCTCATCTCTACTAAAAATGAGAAAAATCAGCCAGGTGTGGTGACACACACCTGTGATACCAGCTACTCAGGGGGCTCACGTGAGCCTGGGAGGTCAACGCTGCAGCAAGCCATGATTACTCCAGCCTGGGTGACAGAGTGAGACCGTGTCAAGAAAGGAAAAGGAAAACAGAATCTGTTCTAACGTGACTGATACACAAATTAGAGAATTTGAGCACAATGCATACTTCCTGTTTATTTATGTGCAATTTTGTCATATAACAGCAGATAAAGGTAAAAAACTTGCATCCAGCCAAACTGAACTTTGTAGAAATACATGAAACGCACTTTGAACACCTACCAGCTAAATCAGTTCACTCTGTGTTAAGAGCCACACCCATTCACTTCTGGTGTTACCACTTTCCATCAGATCAGAGGTAATAATTCTCCTTCTACCACTTCACAGTAACTCATAAGCTGCAACCTTTCTGACTTCCCTTTCCACAAGTAAACCAGGCCTTCTTCAAGGCAAAATGCTTACCTGGAATACTCTTAGAAAAAAAAAAAATTTAAAAAAAGGCAAAATGCCACATTTGTTACAGTATCTACATATTCCTTAACTATTCAACATGTGTAAAACTATTCTATCATTTTTACCAGGTTCCTTTCTTTTCTTTTTTTTTTTTTTTTTGAGATGGAGTCTCACTGTGTAGGCCAGGCTAGAGTGCAGTGGCACGATCTTGGCTTTGGCTCACTGCAACCTCTGGTTCAAGTAATTCTCCTACCTCATCCTCCCAAGTAGCTGGGATTACAGGCACGAGCCACCATGCCTAGCTAATTTTTGTAGTTTTTAGTAGAGAAGGGTTTTTTGTTTTTGTTTTTTTAAAAAGACAGGGTTTCTCCATGTTGGTCAGGCTGGTCTCGAACTCCTGACCTCAGGTGATCCGCCTGCCTTGGCCTCCCAAAGTGCTCGGATTACAGGCGTGAGCCACCATGCCCATACTTTTGTTCTTTTTTTTTTTTTTTTTTTTTTAAAGACAGGGTAGAAGGGGTTTTACCATGTTGGCCAGGATGGTCTCAATCTTATGACCTCGTGATCTGCCCACCTCGGCCTCACAAAGTGCTGGGATTACAGGCGTGAGCCACCACGCCCGGCCCAGGTTCCTTTTTTAAATGTGTCACTGACAAAGCTTTAGCATGTGTACCCCAATCCCGTTTGTCCGTCATTTCTACTGCACAATTTTGCAAAGCAGTGATTTTTAGGAACCTGTATGTTGCTTTACAGCAGAACTGGCTGTATAAATTAACAGCTGTATGAGGACTTCTTAGACCTTAAGCTATTCTATTTCAATTCCAATAATTTACTAGACAGAAGACTGCCTTCCCCCAAAATTTCACAAAATGTTTACAGCCCATACCCTAGCAAACCATCAGGATACTGATAACTTTTTAAGTCTGGTGGCTTTGATTTCAGGTAGGCACTGGATTCAATTTTCCAGCTTAAGTTCTACAGTCTGCCTAAGCCTAACTCAGAAGCAAGTGTTCTCCAAACCTGAACCTTCATGTGTACCATTTTATGACTTTCATAGTTTTGACTACTCTTAACCTATTCCAAAACATACTGACATTTTGAATTTAAATGACCCTGTATTATAGAGCAACTGAGAATAGCCCTCAAGCCTACTATAAAAGGGACCACAGACTCAGGAGACACCATATCCAAGTTAAAAATAGATTCAGGCCACGTATGGTGGCTCACACCTGTAATTCCAGCACTTTGGGAGGCCAAAGCGGACAGATGGGTCAGAAGTTCGAAACCAGCCTGGCCAATGGTGAAACCCTCTCTACTAAAAATACCAAAAAATTAGCTGGCTGTGGTGGCAGGTGCCTGTAATCCCAGCTACTCAGGAGGCTGAGGCAGGAGAATCACTTCAACCCAGGAAGTGGAGGTTGCAGTGAGCCGAGATCATACCACTGTATTCCAGCCTGGGTGACAAAGCGATACTCCATCTCAAAAAAAAAAAGATAGATTCAAAGTCGTTAACTCCATACTATCTCAAATATGGTATTTACTGGTAAGGCCTCCACTCTGTTCTCCACAGGGATGCCAAAGTGATCTCTAAATCACCTTGCTCCCCTGCTGAAAATATTTTGGCTCTCTTCTGCTATAAAATACAGGTTTAGCTTAGCAACCATGGTCCTTCAAAATTTAGACAAGACACACCTTTGCAGGCTCATCTCAAGTCATTCCCACTGTTCCAGTAACACACCTTATCACTAGCCTTACCCTAACATTTGACACCTCAGTGCACCCAAAGTTCCTTCTGTTTCAAATGACTCTCTCTCCCCAGTGAGGCAAATTCCGATTCGAGGTTATTTTCCATCAACTATGTCCACACCCTCCACAAGTTTAATCATTACTATCTTCTCCCACAGCACTCTGTGCACCTATGAAGCCTATCTATGACCAGAAGGCAAAATTGGAGTATCATTTCTCTTTGAATTCTCAGCGCTAAACACTGTGGCCAGTACATACCTTAATGTGTAACTTAAGTTACCAAGAAAAATGGATGAAGGAGAGGTAAAGACCAGAGAAGGGGAAAGTTAAAGCCTAAATGAGTCTCCACTTTACATCAACTAACCAACCCCCCTTCTCGCTAATTACTCATTCAAGTACCAAAATATGGTCCATTCCCTTGTACTCTAATGCACCCCAGCCATGCATACAGTACGTTTACAGTTTATTCAGCTTTTTTTTTTGAAATGGAATTTCACTCTTGTTACCTAGGCTGCAGTGTAGTGGCGTGATCTCACCGCAACATCCGCCTCCTGGGTTCAAGCGATTCTCCTGCCTCAACCTCTTAACTGGGATTACAGGTAGGCGCCACCATGCTCGGCTAATTTTCCATTTTTAGTAGAGACAGGGTTTCTCCATGTTGGTCAGGCTGGTCTCCAACTCCCGACCTCAGGTGATCCACCCGCCTCAGCCTCCCAAAGTGCTGGGATTACAGGCATGAGCGACTGTGCCCAGCCTATTAATCATACTTTGTTGTAAAAGGACCATCTTGAGTAGTGAGCATAAAGATATCTACAACTCCAAGTCTTTGGCTATCCCAGTAAAACATACATTTTTAGCTGAACCTATTAGGACTATTCCCAAGTGATAAATGCTTTAAAGCAGAGGTTCCCAAACCAGCAGACTTCATATGGGAATGGGTTCTAAATATGCTAAACATATTGATCCCTCACCCCTAATGTCCCAAAGAATACAGCTGTGAACTGCCTTAATCATTTATTCCAATATGCCTTACATATATAATCCTTTTCTATTGCACTATGAAAAAGGTTTATGCTTTAAAGAATACAAGAAGGCAAATACAGGTACTGAAATGTATAAGCATTAACCAAAATGCATACTTTTTTTTTGAGACGGAGTTTCACTCTGTCGCCAAGGCCGGAGTGCAGTAGCGCAATCTTGGCTCACACTTCAATCTCCACCTCCCGGGTTCAAGCAATTCTCCTGCCTCAGCCTAGGGAATAGCTGGAATTACAGGCATGCACAACCACACCTGGCTGATTTTGTATTTTTAGTAGAGATGGGGTTTCACCATATTGGCCAGGTTGGTCTCCAAGTCCTAACCTCAGGAAATCCAACCATCTCAGCTTCCCAAAGTTCTGGGATTACAGGGGTGAGTCACCATGCCTGGCATAAAATGTATACTTTTAAACTACAGCTACAGTGGGCAAATTCCTACAATGCCTTTACATATTTGTACATAGGACCAAGTTCTATAAACCAACCTTATGTCTGCTCAAAAGAAAACACTTTGAAATTTCCCAATAATTGTAGTTTTACCTTTTTTTTTTTTCTTTTCTTTTTTTTTTTTTGAGACAGAGTTTCGCTCGTTACCCAGGCTGGAGTGCAATGGCACAATCTCGGCTCACCGCAACCTCCGCCTCCTGGGTTCAAGCAATTCTGCCTCAGCCTCCCAAGTAGCTGGGACTATTTGCCAACGAGATTTAAGAAACCTGAAAATACCTACAAATTGAACAGGTATTCAAAAGGAGCCTCTCGGGCTACACTGCCACTGTCAAGACACTTTGAAATTTATCTAATGATTGACTTTCAGAGAAAATCTTTGGTCTCTCTTGTCACCATTCTTAAGACTGAGCAAGACATGGTCTCACTATGTTGTGACAGTTATCACAGTCTTTACATATTTTATTTCATATTTTTTGGAGACGGGGTCTTGCTGGTTTCAAATTCCTGTGTTCAAGCCATCCTCCTTCAGTCTCCCAAAATGCTGGGATTACAGGCATGAGCCACCATGACTGGCCATGATGTAATTTTTTTTTTTTTTTTGCTTACCTACAGGAAAAACAATCTTTTTTGACCATTTCATTAAGCATCTTGTTCACCGACTGAGAATTGACCAGAGTCAACTACCTTAAATAACTTCTAACCATTAAAACGAACCCTACCCTCCCAAAAGAACAAACCTCTGGCAATTAGGTCACACTCTCATGCGCTCTCACATACACACAAACACGGTCCTCTCCCTCATAACTACAGTATCATGGGCAAGTCACCTCCACCTAGAAAGGTGTGTTTTCTCATCAGCAGCTGGTCGAATATTTAAAACAAAACACCTGGAGTAGATCACAGATCTAAAGATATTAAGCAATTTTTATTCTAAATTTTACTCTAAAAGTCATCACATTCTAAAGACTGTGATGGCCGGGCATGTTGGCTCATGCCTGCAATTGCAGCACTTTGGGAGGCCAAGGAAGGAAGACTGCTTGAGCCCCGGAGTTGGGAGACCAGCCTGGGCAACAAAGCAAGACCTTGTCTCTGCAAAAAAATTAAAAAATTAGCCGTGGTGGTATCTGCCTGTAGTCCCAGCTAGTCAGGAGGGGGAGGCAGAAGGATCGCCCCAACCCAGAAGGCCAAGGTTGCAGTGAGCCCAGAACTGTTCAACTGCACTCCAGCCTGGGTGACACAGTGAGATCCTGTCTCAAAAACAATAAATAAACTTAATAAAGACTGTGATAAATGTCTTAACAGCAATCCCCCCAAAAAAGCCTTTAAACTGTTTTGATCAACGGCCCATGTCCACTCCTACAGCCTACAAATCTGTTCTGGAGTGGTAAATTTTAGTATACTGTAAGAAAAACAAAGTGCTACTACACACTATTTTATTTTTCAGTTATTCATATTCACTCTCTTCCTCGTCAAAGTTAAATTCCCAGATATAAGTAGGCAAGGAGATTCAGCACTAACAATGAGACAATCCACCTGGAAAACAGGTAAGTACGGAACTCAAATTCAAGCAGATTATCTAAAACACATCAGCTTAACACAGTAACGACAAATCCAAGAAGGTCAAGCGAGATGACCAGTCACAATGTTGTCAATGGCAGTAACGGTTAAAAACAGAAGCAAGGCTACAGGTGTTGTTAGCAAGCTCTTCAAGGAAGGTGAAGGAGGTAAAAAGTCAAGGGAAAAGTTTCCAAAGAAAATAACGATTAGTGCTGAAAAAAAGGAGGGATGTAATTTGGGTTACCAGAGAAAACTGCTTCAAGAAACCAGTATAACCTCCGAATCCTTAGCAAGACTACAGATCTCTTCATTGCATGCTAAGTGCTTCTTTAACCTGTGATCCACCCCGTCCTCTCCCCACAAAATCCGCGTGAAACTGAATTTTAAAAACATTTTGGGGGAGGGGATACAGTTGGTTTCTCGCTTGACAGTAATCGCAGCGACAAAGTGCGAAGTTCCACACCACGCAGCGCGCCACGCACAGAGCGCTCCTCAAAAGTTGCCACCCATCTTGGCCACGAGTCCCGGGACACGGACTCGCCGCCTCTGGCGACCGCAGCCGGGATCCGCTGCGATCCGGGAGCGCAGCGCCGGCCCCCTCCCCACGGCGCGCCGCCACCGCCGCCGCCGTCCATCAACGCCCCCAGCCCCCGGACTCGGCCCGGGGCGGGGCGGGATCGCGGCACGTCGAAGGGGCCCCCTCGACAGCCGCCAGTTTGCGGGGCAGCGGGACCGCCGCCCAAGCACCTAAAGTTGCCAGCGACCGAGCTCAGCACGCTCCGGGGCCCTGGAGCCCGGCCGACCGGGGATCCGTGCGCGGCCGGAGCGGAGAGCGGCGCCCCAGCCGGGCCTCGGGCCTGCCTCGCTCACCTCTCGGGGGACGCTGCCTTTCTCCGCTGCTGCCGCCGCCTCCTCCCTGTGAGTGCAGCGCGGTCTGACCTGTGGAACCACCATACCAGTCCCGCCAGTGGCTGCAGCGCCGTCGCCGCCGCTCCTCTGCCGCCTTAGCCGCCGCTCTTTGTTCGCCCTCCGAGCGCCACTACTTCAGCCGCCCGCCTCCGCCGCCCCGACGGACCGCCACTACGCCCTCCCGCCCTCTCGGCCCCCGGCCTCGCCCTCCTCGCTGCGCCCGCCGCCGCCTTCGCTGCCGCGCCGCCGACGCCGCCGCCACCGACGCCGACGCCTCCTCCTCCGCGCCCCCCTCGCTTTCATTGAAAGCAAACAAGCATCATGGCGGCGGCTGCCGTCTCTCAGCCAGCGAGCGCCCGGACCGCCACCTCCGCTCCAACATCCTGGCCGCTCATTGGCCGCCGTCACCGGGCGCAACCATCCGGCCTTCGGCGGAGGGGTCGCTCCCTGCACGCCCCGGCCCCGCCTCCTCACCCCCGCGCTGGGGAGCGGTGGCTCGGCCCGGCGCGCTGAGGGCCCTGCCTCCCTGCCTTCCCGCCTCCCGCCCTCCCTCCCCTCGCCTTTCCATCCATCCATCCTCTCCTCCTCTTCCCGCTCGCCTCGCTCCTTTCCTGCCTTGGCGCTTCTATTTTCTCCTCTCCTTAGCGCTCCTCCATTTTTCATCTAGCTCTTTTTCCGCCTCGGGTTGTCCACTTTTATCTCCCCTTTCCCTCTTTTCCTTGATCCTTCTCCCCTTTTCTCCTCTTCCTTTTCCTTAGGCCTTCATCTGTCAATCACGTCGAAACACAGATTTTTGACCGTAAACAGTATTTTGCTCTGCCTAAAGACAAGACATTCAATCGTGAACAGTCGAATAATTATTCCTTTCTCAATTATGCAGAAAAAAATAAGTTAATAGCCCGTTTCAGTCCGTTAATGGTAATTCATTCCAGTACATTAATGGACAGTTTTGGTGCTGAGGTCCTAGCCTGAGTAATGGACAGGAGCTGCTGCGTTCAAAGATCAAGAGGTTCTGTTCAGGGCAAACTCTGGTGACTGAAGGAGAGCAGGGAAATGACTGGCTGATTCATGATGCTTGCATTGGGAAATATTACTTGACTGATGCTCAGGGCACAGAGATGAATCAGACCCCACCCTGCCCTGAGTAAGCTCACAGTCTAGGGCCAAGAATAACACCCATCAGACTTGTTTTGTTTTCTTTGAGACGGAATCTCACTCTGTCGCCAGGCTGGAGGGCAGTGCCGAGATGGCGCACTGCAACCTCGCCTCCCAGGTTCAAGCGATTCTCCTGCCTCAGCCTCCCGAGTAGCTGGGATTACAGGCGCCCGCCACCACGCCCGGCTAATTTTTTTGTATTTTTGGCCCTGCGCGGTGGCTCACACCTGTAATCCAGCACTTTGGGAGGCCGAGGCGAGCGGATCACCTGAGATCGGGAGTTGACACCATCCTGACCAACATGGCGAAACCCCGTCTCTTCCAAAAATACAAAAAATTAGCTGGGCGTGGTGGCGGGCGCCTGTACTCCTAGCTACTCGGGAGGCTGAGGCAGGAGAATCGCTTGAACCTGGGAGGCGAGGTTGCAGTGAACCGAAATCTCGCCACTGCACTCCAGCCTGGAGACAGAGTGAGAATCCGTCTAAAAAAAAAACCAATTTGATGTATATGCTGAAGGGTAGGAAAAGGAATAGTCCCCTGCCCACCTATGTGGCAAACTAGGATAGGTTGCTAACTGCTTCTTGGAAAATCAACCCTGAAGAAATGAGTGAGACAGGTTCCAGGAACTAACAGTAGCAACAAACCAAAGCTTCTACTTCATTGAAGGCTGTTTTGAGCTGGGGATGTGAGAAATGGGTTGCTGTAGTCTGGGATAGTGCAGACCTGGCTGGAAGGGCAGGGAAAGGATGAGGGACAAAAGCTGCTCAAAGATCAAGATGGGCCGGGCCAGTGGCTCACGTCTGTAATCCTAGCACTTTGGGAGGCCAAGGTGGGTGGATCACCTGAGGTCAGGAGTTCAAGACCAGCCTGGCCAACATGGTGAAACCCATCTTAAAAAAAGAAAAAAAATTTATAAAAATTAAGAAAAAAAAATAAAATTAAAAAAAAAAGATCAAGATGATCTCCCTCTCCCCAGCATGGTGTTGGGGTGGTCACTGCTTGGCACTGCCATGACATCAGTAGTGACAGCCCATGCCTCTAGGGCTATAGGACACTGGGCAAAAGGAAGGCAATGCAAAAGCCCAGGAGTCAGGAAGAACACATGCAGACCAGCAAGCTGCCTGTGGCCAACCCTCTAGAACCTCCTCCAGCCCCAGGTGGAGGGATTCATGCAGCCCTGTGCTGTACAGAGCATCCAGGCTGAGGGGCCGATGGGACAGACATCCTGCAGGGCCTCTCCTGCCTGTGTGAGTGCCCTGGCCGCCTGTGCTCCAGCCTGGGTGCCTTTTTGTAATTTGTAGGGCCAGAGGGAGCTACTCTTGGCCGGATGAGGTAACTCACGCCTTAATCCCAGCACTTTGGGAGGCCAAGACGGGCAGATCACTTGAGGCCAGGAGTTGGAGACCAGCCTGGCTAACGTGGCAAAACCCCATCTCCAGTAAAAATACAAAAAAAAAAAATTAGCCAGGCATGGTGATAGGCGCCTATAATCCCAGCTACTTGGGAGGCTGAGGCTTGAGAATCGCTTGAATCCAGGAGGCAGAGGTTGCAGTGAGCTAAGGTTGCACCATGGCGCTCCAGCCTGGGCAACAGAGCAAGACTCTGTATTTTAAAAAAAAAAAAAAAAAAGAGGGAGCTATTCCCTTGTGACATAGTGTGTATGGAGGAGGGGAGGTCTTGTTGCACAACAAAAAACTCGGTAGCATAAAGCAACAGTTTTACTGGATCTCATGAGTCTGATACTCTCCCTTAGGGCCTCATGCCTGTGCCGTAGGTGGCAGCTGGGTGTTGAATGTCTGGCACCTCGGTGCCCCCTAATGAGGCCTCCCCCTGCAGTGTCTCATCCCATCTTTCAGCCTTTGTGTGTGGCTCCTCTCTCCAGCAGGAGGTCATCCTGCACTTCTTACATGACGAGCAGGGGCTCCAAGAGGAAACCGAAGCTGCCAAGCCTTCTGAAGAAGGCCACTTCTTCAGTATTCTGCTAATTAAAGCAGGCACAAGCCCAAGCCAGATTCAGGAGCTGTGGAGAGCTGTGTGCACATATAGGGCGGGGTGGACTTATTGGAGCCCTCTGGGGAGATCTGCTACCACCAGGAGGGTACAATGGTGGCTCTGCTGTGCATGCCCTGTTCTTTCTGCATATCTGAAAAGAACCCTGCAAAATGCCTATTCACCCTTTCAGACCCAGATCAAAGTGCCCCTCACATTAGGCCTCCCATTGCAAGTTATGAAACTCACAACTCAACAGGCTTTGCAAGAAAGAGGGAATTGACATATTCAAGCTCCACATGGCTGAAGCATTCAGGCATTGCAAGGTGGCATCAAGAATCAATCTCACCTCCCACCGTCCACCTTGCTCTCCACTCTCTCTCCTGGCCTCACACAGGCAGTAAAGATGCCACCAACACCTGCAGGTTAGATTCTACCAGCTTCTCCACTGAGAGAAGGTACTTCTTTCCTAATGGTTCCAGCCGAAGACCCAGGGCAGGCTCTCACTGGCCTGGCCTGGGCCTTGTTTCTACTGCAGCCAGGCAGTACCAAAGCAGGAGCAATCTGGGATTGATATATGCTAAGCTAGGACAGCATGAATGGCTGGCAGCCAGCACGATCTTCCCCACCACAGGGGGAGATGAGACAGTGATGAAGATGTGGAGTCTCAGAGTAAGGGCCTGACAACTTGATTTCAGTAGTTTTTCCCTTTGGCATGTGACCTATACCAGAACCTATTCCAAGTGTACACACCAATACTTTATTTATTCATTCATTTTTGCTTAAATTAGTTTGAGTTTGGCTTCTGTAGCTTACAACCAAAATAATTCTAATTTGACTCGGTAAATGCATTGCACAGATGGATGTGTGACCAGAATAGGGTCATCATCAGATGTGCACAGCAAGTCAGTGCACCAAGACACCAGGCTGCAGCAGAGGAACAGGTTGAATCCTAGAGCCATGGGACGTGGAGACTAGAGGAAACCAAATCTGCCTCCCTGATGAGTTTGGGGCTAGGATTTTCAAGGGTTTTAGAGTGGGCTGCAGAGTGGAGATTGTTGGTTTGTCAAGGAGAGCAGGGTGAGGCTCTGTTCTCATGCTGATTTGGTTCCTTTGGGTGGGGGTTGGGGGGTCTTCAAACTGGTTGGCATCAGCTGTTCCGCTGGAATTCAGGTTCTGCTTGAGCACTTCTTTTTTTTTTTTTTTTTTTTTTAAGATGGGGTTTCACCATGGTGGGCAGGCTGGTCTTGGACTCCTGACCTCAGGTGATCCACCCACCTCGGCCTCCGAAAGTGCTGGGATTACAGGTGTGAGCCACCGCGCCCGGCTTGAGCACTTCTTATTGATTGATTGATTGATTGAGATGGAGTCTTGCTCTGTCGCCCAGGCTGGAGTGCAGTGACAAAATCTCAGCTCATTGCAACCTCTGCCTCGTGGGTTCAAGCCATTTTCCTGCCTCAGCCTCCTATATATGTATTTTATTTATTTTTGTTCTTTTTTTTCCCCCTGAGACAGAGTCTTGCTTTGTCCTTGTTTTTTGTTTGTTTGTTTGTTTGAGATAGAGTTTCACTCTGTCACCAGGCTGGAGTGCAGTGGTGTGATCTCGGCTCACTGTAACCTCTGCTTCCTGGGTTCTAGCGATTTTCCTTCCTCAGCCTCCTGAGTAACTGGGATTACAGGCACCTGCCACCACACCCAGCTAATTTTTGTATTTTGTGTAGACACAGGGTTTCACCATATTGGCCAGGATGGTCTCAATCTCCTGACCTCGTGATCCGTCTGCCTCGGTCTCCCAAAGTGCTGGATTACAGGCCTGACCCACTGTGCCCCACTGAGTCTTGCTCTGTCGTCCAGGCCGGAGTGCAGTGGCAAGATCTCAGCTCACTGCAAGCTCTGTCTCCCAGGTTCAAGCAATTCTCCTGCCTCAGCCTCCTGGGTAGCTGGCATTACAGAGCATGCCACCATGCCCAGCTAATTTTTGTATTTTTAGTTGAGGCTGGGTTTCACCATGTTAACTAGGCTGGTCTCAACCTCTCTTGATTCACCCGCCTCAGACTCCCAAAGTGCTGGGATTACAGGCATGAGCCACCTTGCCCAGCCTATATTTGTTTATTTTATTTTATTTTAGAGACAGGGTCTCACTCTGTCACCCAGGCTGGAGTGCAGTGGCATAATCACAGCTCACTGCAGTCTTAACCTCCTTGGGCTCAGGTGATCCTCCCACCTCAGCCTCTGGAGTGGGGAACTACAGGGACACACCACCACACCCAACTAATTGTTGTTGTTGTTGGGATGGGATTTCACCCTGTTGCCCAGCTGGTCATCAGCTCCTGGCCTCAAGCAATCTACCAGCCTTTGCCTCCCAAAGTGCTGGGATCACAGGCATGCGCCACTGTACCCGGCTGCTTAAGTGATTCTTAAACAAAAGCCTTAAGACTCCAACGTCAGAAATCCTGTCTGTAGAAACAAAGGGGGTACACGTGGTCAGTGTCTGGAGCTACATGATTTTCTGTTATAAGGAAGTGGGTCAAAGTGCTGCCTGATTAATGCTTAATTGTAACTATATTTCTGTCCAGGATTCCTGTTAACGCTGAGAGGATGGCTTCAGATGGGTGGTTGAATAATGAAAATGGACACCCGGGTCATGGCCATAATTGTTGCTGTTGCTGTGGTGTCTGTCACTCAAATATGACTGGAGCACTGGAATTCCAACCCAGGACTGATGGAGAATGTTGCTATGGTTTGAATATGTGTCCCCTCCAGCACTCATGAAGCCAGAATTAACAAAAGAGAAGCAAAGCAGACAAATTTGGAAAACTCAGCCCGGCCATGCGTTCGGAAGCAGAAACCAAGGGTGGCCCGGTGGTCTTTCACTAAGATTAGTACAGAGAAAAAGGATCATCAAAGAGAATGGAAGGAAGACCTCTAAGGCATTTTGTAAGGTGGCATCAAGAATGGATCTCACCTCCCACCTTCCAGCCTGTGACAGCAGGCTTCCCCTGCTGTCACAGGCTCTGAGGCCTAGAGGGCCTATAGGGCAGAATGGTTTCAGGGGATGGCCCAGTAATGAGAGGTAGGGCCTTTAAGAGGTGGTTGGGTCTTGAGGACTCTGCCCTGGCTGGCAGATTGCTTGAGCTCAGGAGGTTGAGACCTGCCTGAGCAACATAGCAAAACCCCACCTCTACAAAAAAATTTACCGGGTTTTGGTAGATATCGCCAAATGGCTCATTCAAAAGGCTGTACCAGTTTATATTTCCACCAACAGTGTATAAAAGTCAAAGTTTCTTTTTTTCTTTTTTTTTTTTTTTTTTGAGACCAAGTCTTGCGCTATCACCCAGGTTGGAGTGCAGTGGCGTAATCTCGGCTCACTGCAACCTCCGCCTCCCAGGTTCAAGCGAGTGTCCTGCCTCAGCCTCCCAAGTAGCTGGGACTACAGGTGTGCACCACCATGCCTGGCTAATTTTTGTATTTTTAGTAGAGACGGAGTTTCACCATATTAGCCAGGCTGGTCTTGAACTCCTGACTTTGTGATCCACCTGCCTCAGCCTCCCAAAGTACTGGGATTACAGGTGTGAGCTACCACGCCTGGCCTATTGTTAATTTGTTTCAAGTCAACTAAAACTCTCTCTCTGACTCATTCTCTGTCTCTTACACATACATGAATAAGAGTCTATGGGAAATAAGTATTTGAATTTCACAATACATATATATAAAGCTAAATAATTCCTCAAAGCTTCTGTGACAATGTTCTCAAGGTTAGGTTATCCTATTTTCTTTAACTGAGGTAAAATTCAGCCCACGTGAATAAATTAATTTATTCATAGATCAATTAATGGGTTAATGGATTAATTGGTTATCATGGCAGAGGAACTGGTGCCTTTGTAGAAAGAGGAAGAAGGACCTAAGCTAGCACCTCTGCACTCCCAGCCCGGTTGCCCTGTGATGCCCTGTGCTGCTTTGGGACTGCAGGGAGTCCCCACCAACAGGAAGACACTCACCAGATGTGGCTCCTTGATCTTGGACTTCTCAGCCTCCAGAACCGTAAGAAATAAATTCCTTTTTGGCTGGGTGTGATGGCCTGCGCCTGTAATCCCAGCATTTAGGGAGGCTGAGGCAGGTGGATCACAAGGTCAAGAGATTGGGACCTTCCTGGCCAACATAGTGAAATTCCATCTCTACTAAAAATACAAAAATTAGTTGGGTGTGGTGGTGCGCCTGTAGCCCCAGCTACTCAGGAGGCTGAGGCAGGAGAATCGCTTGAACCTGAGAAGTGAAGGTTGCAGTGAGCCAAGATCCTGCGACTCCCCTCCAACCCGGCAACAGAGTGAGACTCTGTCTCAAAAAAAAAAAAAGAAAGAAAAAGAAATTCCTTTTCTATATAAACTACCCAGCGTAAGATATTCTGTGAGCTGGTGCGGTGGCTCATACTTGTAATTCCAGCACTTTGGAAGGCTGAGGTGGGAGGATCATGAGGTCAAGAGATTGAGACCAGGCTGGGCAACATGGTGAAACCCCATCTTTACTAAAAATACAAAAAATAACTTGGTGTGTGGTGCACATCTGTAGTCCCAGCTACTAGGGAGGCTGAGACAGGAGAATTGCTTCAGCCCAGGAGGCAGAGGTTGCTGTGAGCCAAGATCACACCACTACACTCCAGCCTGGCGACAGAGCAAGACTCTATCTCAAAAAAATAAAATAAAATAAAGGGGGGGAGAGAGAGAGAGAGAGAGATTGAGATTCTGTTATAGGCAAAAGAAAATGAACAGAGATGATATGGACCATAACCCAGAGATATGCAGTGTTGATTAGAGACTGACCACAAGAACCAAAATTCACAGGAGACTGATGAATGAAGCAGGTCCCAAGGTTTATTTGTAAGACAAACTGAACAGCAGTGTGACAAACCGTCTTCTAGCAGGAAAGCACATTCTAGAGGGAAGCAAAGCCATTCAGCGGTTGTTTGGTGAGTCTAAATACAGGCCTGTGGAGCCATTCAGCTCTAAAAGTTGGACCCCTCCTCTCTAGGGCTGCAGGCTTGGTGGCCAGAGATCAGCATTGATGACCAGAATTTCTCACTGCCATGCAGTGCCAGAGACATGGACACATCCTGGCCATCTGTCTTCCCTTCTCTGGACTTGAGGCTTGCAGACCACAGTTTTCCTTAGATAGGGCCTGGTATCCTAGATGCAGTTTCTGATCCCAATCATATCTTACCCTTGTTATCCTTTGTCCCTGAGCCCATTGTATTAGCCTGCAATTGGTTGAAAACCTAACTCAAACAGCTTTAAGAGGGGGACAAAGGAATTAGTTGTCTCAGATAGCTTTACGAGACCAGGAAGAGTCCACTAGCTGCAGGTGTGACTTGATCTGGGCGCTAATGCCACTTGGCTCTGCTCACTTCCATGGTGACTTAATCATCAGGTGCTATATTCAAGCAAAGGGGATACCAGCTCCTTCAAGGTTCAAGCCTGGCCGGAAAGACAGTATCCCCCAAATGGTCAAACAATGGTCCTAGCCCTGGCTCTCATTTCATCTCCAAATCAAACACCGTGTTCTGGTGCGTGTCATACACCCAACAGGAAGAAGTCATATGCCCTACTTGTGGGGGCAGGTTGTCTTCAGCTGCACGCAAGCATACATGGAAAGATTTGAAGGGGGCCAGGCATAGTGGCTCATGCCTATAATCCCAGCACTTTGGGAGGCTGAGGCAGGCAGATCACTTGACGCCAGGAGTTCAATACCAGCCTGGCCCACCTGGTGAAACCCTGTCTCTACTAAAAATACAAAAAATTAGCCAGGCGTGGTGTATGCTTGTAATCTCAGTTACTTGGGAGGCTGAAGCAGGAGAATCCTTGAACCTGGGAGGCAGAGGTTGCAGTGAGCCAAGATCATGCCATTGCACTCCAGCCTGGGCAACAAGAGCAAAACTTCTTCTTTAAAAAAAAAAAAAAAAAGTTGATGGTGGGTAGTCAGAGAAAAATCTGGGATGCCATTGCTGGAAGACAGGAATAGAAGCAGCAAGGAAGAAAGAGGCAGAGGCCTGAGGTCCATGCTCTGTCAAGCCTCCACCTACATGGCACAGGCATCTTCCCAGCTGCTTCCTTGGGCACCTGTGTTGTCCTGGCCTCAAATTCAGTATGTGGAGTCAAGAAGATGCCTTGAGGTCTCAGAATGTAGGAGACAGGGTTTCCCATGCAGAGCTCAGACACACTCCCCAAAGACTTACGGTAGAGAATTGGTGGGAAGGGGAAAAGGCGGCCAATCTGGTTTTATTTCTGGTTTTGCTTTTTGTTTTTTTTTTTCCTCTCTTTTCAACTTCTTTTTCACTATTCTCTAACACAGCATCATGACTATACCGGATGCTTCTTGTTTTTTTTAAGAGATGGGATCTTCTTCTGCCAGTGGTTTGATCAGAGCTCACTGCAGCCTCAACCTCCTGGGCTCAAGTGATCCTTCCTCCTCAGTCTCCCAAAATGTTGGGATTACAGGCATGAGCCACCACACCAGGCCTTCCCTACCTTTTAAAGGTTAAACCACCTTTTTTGCCATTATAAAATAATTTATAGTCATGATACTTTTATTTTGAGACGGAGTCACACTCTGTTGCCCAGGCTAGAGTGCATCAACACGATCCCAGCTCACTGCAACCTCTGCCTCCCAGATTCAAGCGATTCTCCCGCCTCAGCTTCCCAAATAGCTGGGACTATACAGGCACCCACCACCATGCCCGGCTCATTTTTGTATTTTTAATAGATACAGGGTTTCACCATGTTGGCCAGGCTGGTCTCAAACTCCTAACTATAAGGTCTTTTAGGCTGACTGACGGTGTCATGGATGCCATGTTAACCTCTGTGACCTGCATAGACACTCCAGAAGAGTTCCTGGAAAATCTAAAGTAACTGGAAAACTGAAGAAATGATCAACCCCTGAGGCACCTACTTAACTTTGAGACATTCTCTTTATTTTTATTTATTTATTTATTTTAGAGACAGGGTTTCACCATGTTGGCCAGGCTGGTCTCGAACTCCTGACCTCAGATGATCCACCCACCTCGGCCTTCCAAAGTGCTGGGATTACAGGCATGAGTCTCTGAGTCCAGCCAAGTTTGAGATATGCTCTATTGTTCCTTATTCCCGCCGTAATTGATAAGGTCACTGGACTTTGTAATCGACCTTGGTCAACGTCGTGACTCCACACCCTACGAACCCCTCCCAGCTTGCAAAATACCACCTTAAAATAACTTCTGTAACTTTCCACTGCCTACCCCAAACCTATAAAACCAAATTCTACCCCACCATCCTTTGCTAATGCCCTTTTCGGCCTCAGTCCACCTGCACCCAGGTGAATAAATAGCCATGTTGCTCGCACAAAGCTTGTTTGTGGGGGGGTCTCTTCATTTAGAGCACGAGTTTTAACACTGACTTCAGGTGATCCACCCACCTGGGCCTCCCAAATTTCTGGGATTACAGATGTGAGCCACCAAGCCTGGCCTGTAGTCATGATTTTTAAAAAGGTAAAACTGGCCGGGCGTGGTGGCTCACGCCTATAATCCCAGCACTTTAGGAGGCCAAGGCAGGTGGATCACCTGAGGTTAGGAGTTCGAGACCAGTCTGGCCAACATGATGAAACCCCATCTCTACTAAAAATACAAACATTAGCTGGGCATGATGGGGCACACCTGGAATCCCAGCTACTTGGGAGGCTGAGGTAGGAGAATCACTTGAACCCAGGAGGCGGAAGTTGCAGTAAGCCGAGATCGCGCCACTGCATCCTTGCCTGGGCAACAGTGAAACTCGGTCTCAAAAAATAAAATAAAATAAAATAGTAAAACTTAGGCTGGGCTCTGTGGTTCACGCCTGTAATCCCAGCACTTTGGGAGGCCGAGGTGGGAGGATCACGAGGTCAGGAAATCGAGACCATCCTGGCTAACAGGGTGAAACTCCGTCTCTGGAAAAAAAAAAAAAGTTAAAAAAATAGCAAAACTTAAAAAGCAGAAAGGCATGAAGAAGGAAATGGATATCTCATCCCTGTCCCTATTCTAGCCACGCTCCCCAGAGACAAGCATTTGAATTGATTACCATGCACTGGCCTTAAATAACAAACCTGTCACACTTACTGACTCCCATGACGAGAAGTCCAGATACAGACAGGGCAGCCTTTAGGGCTGTTTGACTTACAGCTTAATACGGGTGTCTAAAAGGCCTAGAAACAGGACAAATTTATTTTTAAACAGCATGTTAAGCACATTGCAATTCATATGTTCTGTATGTTTTTCTTCAATGACCAGACACTGTTTGAGATAAATTAACCTCTAAATTTAAACCAGTGGGTCCCACCGTCAATCTGGAAGAAAAAAAAAGCAAGCAAAGCTCTAGGCGGTTTAGACAGTCTGTATTGTATTGATCGTACTCCCCCTAGGAGTTTCTGCTGGTCAGGTGTGTGGTGTGAGAGGCAGGGGCATTGGGACAGCACTGGTCTTGGGCTTGAGCGGCTGGAGGGTGGGTCTGCTTGGCTGCCACGCCTGGCCAGGGTGGAGTTCCAGGGAGATGCCCCCAGACGCCAGATTAATCACTGATACTCCCCTGGAAGTACGCAGGCAGATTAGTCACTGATACTCCCCTGGGAGAAAAACAGTTTGAATTGCCCTGCTACTTATTATGGGATATGAGGTACTGGCCTGAGAGCAGGAGGCTGACCTAGGACAGGCATTTTTATTTTATTTTTTAAAATTTATTTATTTGAGACAGAGTTTCCGTCTGTCGCCCAGGCTGGAGGGCAGTAGTGTGACCTCAACTCACTGCAACCTCCGCTGCCTGGGGTTCAAATAATTCTCCTGCCTAAGCCTTCCAAGTAGCTGGGATCACAGGCACATGCTGCCATGCCCAGCTAATTTTTTGTATTTACAGTAGAGATGGGGTTCTTCCATGCTGCCCAGGCTAGTCTTGAACTCCTGACCTCAGATGATCTGCTCACCTTGGCCTCCCAAAGTGCTGGGATTACAGGTGTGCGCCACCATGTGCAGCCTAAACAGGCATTTATTATGGAGATTGCCCTTGGAGAGTTTAGGGCATGGTGACTCTTGTTTCTGGCAGGTTAACACAAGATTTATTAAGTTTCCAAAAACTGAGCTGGGTGCGGTGGCTCACGCCCGTAATCCCAGCACTTTGGGAGGCTGAGGCGGGTGGATCACCTGAGGTTGGGAGTTGGAGACCAGCCTGATCAACATGGAGAAACCACGGCTCTTAAAAAAAAAAAAAGTTTCCAAAAACTGACCTGACTGTCCCCAGCATGCCACAACACTCCAGCTGAGGAGTGGTGGTTGCCTCGAGGACACCCAAAAGGGCATTGCTCACTGAACTGGTGGCCCCACATCAGCCCCCCACTGCCTCTGCAGGCAGTGGGTCAGTCCAGAGCCCCCATGCAGGGTCCCTAAGGGGAACATCAGCGGAGCTGAAGAGATGCAGGAGATGTAGGTCCTCCCAGAGATGGAGGGGCCACAAGGTTTTATCTAGGAGCCCCAAACAGGACTCCCAGGTTTCTTCAGGCATAACTTGATTCATGGGCCACTGTCTGAATTTACTGGGACTCATTCAGTTTCTATAGTAGAACGTGATTTAAAGTGATTTAAGCAGAAATGGGAATTTATTGGCTCAGGGTAACGCTAGCTGCTTAATAAACAGATACAAACAAAATCTGTGGGTTGCTACACTATCAGTTTATTTTTTGCGAGCCGTCGATGGAGATATTCTGATTCAGCAGGTGACTTCCTCTGTTTGATTCAGGGACCCAGGTCCCTTCCTCTTATGGTCCTGTCATCCCCTAGGGCAGGGATTCTTACTCTGGGGTCCATGGACCACCAAGGGATCTGTGGATAGAATTCAGGGAAAGAGATCTGTGAACTCAATTGAGAAGAAATTTAGCACTGTCATTTTGAATGTAGGTAACAGATCCCAATGGGATGAGCAATCCCTGTGACTAAAACCAGTAGAAGCCCCAGTCAGATACTTTCATACCCTATCACAGTTGTAGGAAGATCTTTCTCCCAAGTTTCTTTTTTTTGAGATGAAATTAACATGATATAAAATGAACTATTTTAAAGTATTCCAGGCTGGGCGTGGTGGCTCATGCCTGTAATCCCAGCACTTTGGGAGGCCAAGGTGGGCAGATCACGAGGTCAAGAGATCGAGACCATCCTGGCCAACATTGTGAAACCCCATCTCTACTAAAAGATACAAAAATTTACTGGGCGTGGTGGTGTGCGCCTGTAGTCCCAGCCAGGCGTGGTAGCTCATGCCTGTCATCCCAGCTCTTTGGGAGGCTGAGGCGGGCGGATCACAAGGTCAGGAGATTGAGACCATCCTGGCCAACGTGCTGAAACCCATCTCTACCAAAAATACAAAAATTAGCTGAGTGTGGTGATGTGTGCTTGTAATCCCAGCTACTGGGGAAGCTGAAGCAGGAGAATGGTTTGAACCCAGGAGGTGGAGATTTCAGCGAGCTGAGATCATGCCACTCCACTCCATCCTGGCGATAGAGCAAGACTCAGTTGCAGAAAAATAAAAAAGAAAGAAAATATCATTTTCAGTCATTTATTACTTAAGAAATGTGAGAGATGGGGCTGGGTGCAGTGGCTCACACCCGTAATCCCATCACTTTGGGAAGCCAAGGCAGGTGGATCACGAGATCGGGAGCTCGAGACCAGCCTGACCGACATGCAGAAACCTCGTCTCTACTAAAAATAAAAAAATTAGCCAGCTGTGGTGGCACGGGCCTATAATCCCAGCTACTTGGGAGGCTGAGGCAGGAGAATCGCTTAAACCCGGGAGGCGGAGGTTGCAGTGAGCCAAGATCCCACCACTGCACTCCCGCCTGGGCGACAGAGAGATGCTCTGTCTCAAAAAGAAAAAAAGAAAAAAAGAAGAAAACCACAAATATGGCCTGCAAGTAATTACTTAACCTCAAAGGCAACACCCAACCCCCCAAACTTACACCGGTAGGAAGCAGGCAGTGTAATTCCCAAGTCCAATGTGACCATGAAAGAAAATAAACCTTCTAGAAAGCAGGGACAATATCATTTTCAGTCAATGGGCAAAGGGTTCCCAGATGGGCTGACCCATAACTCCCTCTACCTCCAGAGCAGAGGGATGGCGGAAGGAAGGAAAAGCAGATGGGCAGGGAGCAGCCACCACTGTGACTCCACCATCCTCCCACCTTCTGAATTACATTGCTTTTTTGTTGGTTTGCTGCAGTTGTTCTATTCCTAATGCTAGTCATATATTGTATGTGCTGTAGGCAGGTGACCTTTTAACTCATAGACTCTGGACCACAGAAGCCATACTGGGATGTAAGCCTTTGGGTCACCCCCTTGGGGAAATGGTGAGAATGGGATGATATAGGAAAAGAAGGAGCCGGGCATGATGGCTCATGCCTGTAATCCCAGCACTTTGGGAGGCCAAGGCGGGCGGATCATGAGGGCAAGAGATCGAGACCATCTTGGCCAACATGGTGAAAACCCGTCTCTACTAAAAATACAAAAATTAGCCGGGTGTGGTGGCGCGCGCCTGTAGTCCCAGTTACTAGGGAGGCTGAGGCAGGAGAATTGCTTGAACCCAGGAGGTGGAGGTTGCAGTGAGCTGAGATCCTGCTACTGTGCTCCAGCCTGGTACCTGGCGACGAAGCAACACTCTGTCTCAAAAGAAAAAGAAAAGAAGGATGTGCCTCCCTTAAAATTAACATATTGTGTAACTATAATACAATCTCTCTCTCTCTCTTTTTTTTTCTTTTTTTTTGAGACGGAGTCTCGCTCTGTCACCCAGGCTGGAGAGCAGTGGCGAAATCTCAGCTCACTGTAACCTTTGCTTCCCAGGTACAAACTATTCTCATGCCTCAACCTCCTGAGTAGCTGGGACTGTAGGCACACACTACTATGCCCAGCTAATTTTTGTATATTTAGTAGAGACGGGGTTTCACCATGTTGGCCAGGCTGATCTCAAACACCTGATCTTAGGCAATCTGCCTGCCTTGGCCTCCCAAAGTGCTGGGATTACAGGTGTGAGCCACCGCACCTGGCCTTTTAATTTTATTTTTATTTTTGGTATAGATGGGATTTCACCATGTTGCCCACGGTGGTCTGGATATCCCAAGCTCAAGTGATCCACCGGCTTTGGCCTCCCAAAGTGCTGGGATTACAGGGATGAGCCACTGCACTTGGCCACTATAATACAATCTCAAACCCAGAAAGTTGGCATTGGTTCAAGCCATGGAGTTTATTCAGATTTCGCCAGTTACACATGCACTCATTTGTGTGTGTGTGGGAGAGGGGCTCTCTGTGCAACTTTGTTACATGCAGCTTCAGGTGTCTGCCACCACAATCAAGGTACTTCCCTGGGCCAGGCACAGTGGCTGACACCTGTAATCCCAGCACTTTGGAGGCTGAGGCAGGAGGATCACTTGAGCCTGGAAGTTGAAGACCAACCTGGGCAACGAAGTGAGACCCTATCTTTACAAAAAATAAAAAATACTAGCTGGGCATGGTGGCACACACCTATAATCCCAGTTACATGGGAGATCGAGATGGGAGAATCACTTGAGATGAGGTTGAGGCTGCAGTGAGTGACCCATGATCATACTGCTGTACTACAGCCTGGGTGACAGAGGTAGACCATGCCTGAAAAAAAAAAAAAGATACTTGTGTCATCACTCCAAGATTTATAGCCACACCTGCCCCTCCCTCACCTATCTCTAGCTCTGGTCAATTGCTCTTTAAATTTATTTCATTTATTTATTTTTTTCATTAAAATTTATTTTCAACATAATGGGTCAGGCACAGTGGTTTAAACCTGTAATTCCAACACTTTGGGAGGCTGAGGGGGGCAGATCACAAGGTAAAGGGATTGAGACCATCTTGGCCTCACCACATGGTGAAACCCCATCTCTATTAAAAAACTAGTTGGGGGTGGTGGCATGCACCTGTAATCCCAGCTACTCGGGAGGCTGAGGCAGGAGAATTGCTTGAACCCAGGAGACAGAGGTTGCAGTGAGCCGAGATCACACCAATGCACTCCAGCGGGTGACAGAACAAGACTCTGTCTCAAAAAAACAAACCAACAGGCTGAGTGTGGTGGCTCATGCCTGTAATCCTAGAACTTTGGGAGGCCAAGGTGGGCGGATCATGAGGTCAAGAGATGGAGACCATCCTGGCCAACATGGTGAAACCCTGTCTCTACTAAAAATACAAAAATTAGCCAGATGTGGTGGCACATGCCTCTGGTCCCAGCTACTCGGAAGGCTGAGGCAGAAGATTCGCTTGAGCCCAGGAGGCTGAGGTTGCAGTGAGCCGAGGTTGCAGTGAGCCGAGATTGTGCCACTGCACTCCAGCCTGGCAACAGAGCGAGACTCTGTCTCAAAAAAAAAAAAGAAAAGAAAAGAAAAGAAAAGAAACAAACAAAAATAACAACTGTTTTGTTTGAGGCAGAGTCTCACTCTATTGCCTTGGCTGGAATGCAATGGTGCAATTATGGTTCACTGCAGCCTCCGCCTCCCAGGCCCAAGTGATCCTCCCACCTCAGCCTCCTGAGTAGCTGGGACTACAGGTGTACACCACCATGGCCAGCTAATTTTTTTTTTTACTTTTTTTTCTCTTTTTTTTAAATTTTATAAAATCAAAATGACTAGGTTCCAGTGAACCAGTTAATTTATTTTTATCTTTTGTAAAGATGGAGTCTTGCTATGTTGCCCAGTCTGGTCCTAAACTCCCGGGCTCAAGCAAGATTTGGGGCAAGGTGGTGCACACTTGTAACCCTGCTACTCAAGAGGCTAAGGCAGGATGATTGCCTGAGCCCAGGAGTTTGAGGCCAGTCTGAGCAACATAGGGAGATCCTGTCTCAAAAAAAAAAAAAAAAAATTGAAAGACTAAATATTTAACATAGTAAAGATGTAAATTCTCCCCAAAATTGATGTATAGGTTTATCAAAATTTCTATTAAAATCTCAGCAAAATTTTCTAAATAGAGAAAAGCTTATTTGAAAATTTCTATGAAAAAGGAAAGGCTCTAGATTAGCCAAAAAAGAATTTTTTTTTTTTTGAGACAGAGTTTCACTCTTGTTGCCCAATCTGGAGTGCAATGGCACGATCTCAGCTCACCGCAACCTCTGCCTCCCAGGTTCAAGACATTCTCCTGCCTCAGCCTCCCAAGTAGCTGGGATTAAAGGCATGCGCCACCATGCCCAGCTAATTTTTTATATTTTTAGTAGAGACAAGGTTTCTCCATATTGGTCAGGCTGGTCCCTAACTCCCGACCTCAGGTGATCCGCCCACCTTGGCCTCCCAAAGTACTGGGATTACAGGCATGAGCCACTGCGCTCGGCCTAAAAAGATTTTTTTTTTTTTGAGACAGAGTCTCGCTCTGTCTCCAGGCGCCAGGCTGGAGTGCAGTAGCACGATCTCGGCTCACTGCAACCTCCGCCTTCTGAGTTCAAGCAATTCTCCTGCCTCAACCTCCCAAGTAGCTGGGACTACAGGAGCACCCACCACGCCCAGCTAATTTTTGCATTTTTAGTAGAGATCTGGTTTCACCATGTTGGCCAGGATGGTCTCGATCTCTTGACCTTGTGATCCGTCCGCCTCAGCTTCCCAAAGTACTGGGATTATAGGCGTGAGCCACTGCGCTCAGCCTAGACAAACAATTTTTTTTTCCTGTGGAGTATACTAACTTTATTCTACAAGTAACGAGGGCTTAATACATGTTTTTTGTTTTTTGTTTCTTTTTTTAAAGACAGGGTCTCACCATGTCGGTCAGGCTGATCTTGAACTCCCGACCTCAGGTGATCTGCCTGCCTTGGCCTCCAAAGTGTTTGGATTACAGGCGTGAGCCACCACACCCGGCCAATACATGTTTTTAAAATAACTTTTACTTTTAAAAAGTTAAGTACATTAGAGGAAACTGAAAAACACGAGAAGCCAAGAACAAAGTCACAATCAAAAGCAGTTTATAGTTTGACACATTCTTCTAGGTCCTGTGCGTCTATAGTCACAACATCCAATTTTATGGGACTGAGATTGTCTAGTATGTATCATGATTTTTCACACATCATGAATATTTACCAATTCAAAATCCCAAAGCTATATGAGCATTTTGATAGCCAAACAATTTTTAAAAAGAATAAAGTGAGAGTAATCACCCTTGCAGATGTCAAGTCTTTACTATTAGATACAGTAATTAAAACAGTGGGGTACTGGAGGAGAGATAAGCCTCATTGATCAGTGAGACATAGAGAACCCAGAAATAGATTTATGCAAATATACCCAATTAATTTTTTGTTGTTGTTGAGACAGGGTCTCACTCTGTTGCCCAGGCTGGAGTGCAGTGGCACAGTCTTGGCTCACTACAACCTCCACCTCCTGGCCTCAAGCAATCCTCACACCTCAGCCTTTCTTCCCTACCCCAGCAGCTGGGACTACTGGCATGTGCCACCATGCCCAGCTAATTTGTATTTTTGTTTGTTTGTTTGTATTTTGAGATGGCGTCTCACTTTGTCCCCCACGCTGGAGTGCAGTGACAAGATCTTGGTTCACTGCAACCTCCGCCTCTCAGGCTCAAGCAATTCTCCTGTGTCAGCCTCCCAAGTAGCTGTGACTGCAGGCTACCACACCTGGCTAATTTTTTGTATTTTTAGTAGAGATGAGATTCCACTGTGTTAGCCAGGATGGTCTCTATCTTCTGACCTCGTGATCCACCCACCTTGGCCTCCCAAGGTGCTGAGATTACAGGCATGAGCCACCTCTCCCGGCCCTATTTTGTATATTTTGTAGGGATACAGTTTTGCCATGTTGGCCAGGCTGGTCTCGAACTCCTGGCCTCAAGTAATCCCCTTGCCTCCACCTCCCAAAGTGCTCGGATTACAGGCATAATCCACCTCGAGTGGCTTTCTCAATTAATTTTTGAAGAAGAAATAAAGCAGCTCAATGAGGAAAAAGGGTCACCCTTTCAATAAATGGTGCTGAAGCAATTATACATTCATCTGGCCAAAACCCCCCACACAAAAAATCCTGAACTAACCTTCCCATCTTCTACAATTTTTAACTTATGGATCTTGGACTTAAATGTAAAATTATAGGACATCAAAAAAAGAAAAAAAAAATAGGAGAAAATCTTCAAGCAGAGTTCTGCCAGTCTAGCAGAGTTCTTAGACTTGACACCAGAAGCACCATCCATAAAAGGAAACACCAATTAATTGGACTTCAAAATTAACTTTTGCTCAGTGAAAGACTGGTAGGAGTATGCGAAGGCAGTTTATAGACTGGGATTTAGTATTTGCAAGTCACATATCTGACAAAGGAATTGTATCTAAAAATATGTAAAGAACTCTGTAATTCCAACACTTTGGGAGGCTGAGGTGGGAGGATCACCTGAGGTCAGGAGTTCAAGACCAGCCTGGCCAACATGGCAAAACCCTGTCTCTACTGAAAATACAAAAATTAGCCAGGTATAGTGGCACCTGCCTGTAATCCCAGCTACTCAGGAGGCTGAAGCAGGAGAATCGCTTGAACTTGGGAGGCAGAGTTTGCAGAGAGCCGAGATCATGCCACTGTACTCTAGCCTGGCCTGGGCAACAGAGTCAGACTCCATCTCAGATAAATAAATAAATTAATTAAATAAGGAACTCTCAGAAGTCAGCATTAAAAACACCAACAATCTCATCGGAAAATATGCAAAGGGTATGTATAGGAATTTCATCAAAGAGGACATACAGCTGGCAAATAAACACCTAAAAAAAGTTCAACATCATGAGTCACTAGAAAAATACCAATTAAAACCACAATGAGGTATCACTATGTACCTATTAGAATGACCAAAATAAACAGTAGTGATAACACCAAATGCGGGCAAGGATGCAGAGAAACTGCTTAACTCATAGATTGCCAGTGAGTATGTAAAGTGATACAGCCAATCCAGAAAACAGTTTGGCAATTCCCTTCAAAACTAAAAGTGGAGTTACCGTACAACTCAGTAATTATATTCTTTGGCCTTTGTCACAGAGAAATGAAAACTTATTTTTGTGGGGAAAATTGTACATGAATGTTTATAGCAGTTTTGTTCATGATATCCCCAAACTAGAAGCTACTCAGATCTTTCAACAGACAAATGCTTAAACAGACTGTGGCGCATCCAAACCGTGAAGCACTACTCAGCAAGTAAAAAGAAAGCTACCAAGACGCACAACAATGGGGACGAATCGCAAAAACATTTCACGGAGCCACTCCCAAAAAGATACAAGCTGCATGGTTCCATTCTCATAACATTTGTGAACTAACATAATTAAAGACATGAAATGTAAAGAGTGATCTGAACAGTGTTTGAGAGAAAAAATAAAAGAAAAAAAAAGAGTGAGGCTGGGCACAGTGACACAGGCCTGCTGTTGGAAACAGATGCTCGGTGCCGCAAAGAAAAATTAGCACTGAGACAAAGGATCTTTTAGCAACACAATTTTTACTTCCTGGACTGCAGGAAGGGTGCTTCTGGTAGTCAATGTACTACCAGCCACAAGAGTACAAAGAACAAAGGAAAACACACAAATTTATTTTTTACGCATTTGGGGTCATCCTCAGTGTTGTGTCTGATCTCCATTGGCTGAAGTCAGACCTCATAATTTAAACTAAAACCCAGTTGGCTAGCAACATAAAACTTTTTTAAACAGGTAAAAGCAATGGAGAGCTGGGACAAGCCTGTGAGCACATACAGCACAGATATCTTCATTAAAGTACAAGGACATAGAGTGTACTACATGCCTGTAAACATGGTGAAACCAAGATCGTGCCATTGCACTCCAGCCTGGGTGACAGGGTGAGACTCTATCTCAAAAACAAAACAAACAAACAAACAAACACAAAAAAAACAGCTGGGCATGGTGGCTCACATCTGTAGTCCCAGCACTTTGAGATTCTTTCTCCAAAGAAATCCACACCAAGACACATCATAATTAAACTTCTGAAAACTATAGTAATAGTAATAACAATAAAATAATTTCTTTGGGGTCTCCCAATTCTGGAATCTGTAGGTTTATCTTTTGCCAAGTATGAAAAATTTTCAGCCATGATTTCTCTCTCTTTTTTTTTTTTGAGATGGAGTCTCACGCTGTTGCCTAGGCTGAAGTGCGGTGGCATGATCTTGGCTCATTGCAACCTCCACCTCCCAGGTTCAAGCAATTGTCCTGCCTCAGCCTCCCAAGTAGCTGGGATTACAGGTGCGTGCCATCACACCCGGCCCAGCTAATTTTTTTAAATTTTTAGTAGAGACGGGGTTTCACCACATTGGCCAGGATGGTCTTGATCTGACCTCATGAACTGCCCACCTCAGCCTCCCAAAGTGCTGAGTTGACAGGTGTGCGCCACTGCGCCTGGCCTCATGTGTTTCTTTAACTCCATTATTCCATCTCCTCCCAGACATGAACCTTTTTTTTTTTTTTTTTTGAGGCGGGGTCTCCCTCTGTCGCCAGGCTAGAGTGCAGTGGTGTAATCTCAGCCCACTGCAACCTCTGCCTCTGGGGACATGAACCTATTTTTTATAAATTAAGTAGTCCGGCCAGGCACGGTGGCTCACGCCTGTAATCTAAGCACTTTGGAAGGCCGAGGCGGGTGGATCACCTGAGGTCGGGAGTTCAAGACCAGCCTGACCAACATAGAGAAACCCCGTCTCTATTAAAAATACAAAATTAGCTGGGCGTGGTGGCGCATGCCTGTAATCCCAGATACTCGGGAGGCTGAGGCAGGAGACTTGCTTGAACCCAGGAAGTGGAGGTTGCAGTGAGCCGAGATCATACTGTCGCACTCCAGCCTGGGCAACAAGAGCAAAACTGCATCTCAAAAACAAACACACAAAAAACAAATTAAGCAGTCCAAATACAAGGTAGACTATTGCTCCTTTTGCTTTATGTTATTCTGTGCACTTGGGAAAAATAAAATTACAGATCTCCCTGAGACTTTCTCATTGGGAATGAGGCGCTACTCATTGGTTTTTCACAGACTCCCAGGATTCCCAGCTGGGAGGAGTGCAGTAGCTGCTGTTTCTGGTGCAGTTGCCCAGTGTGAGCTCAGACGTCAGCTGTGGCTATGTGAACGTGTCTTGCACAATGAGCATCGCCTGGGGAGAGCAAGAAGCCTGTGGCTGAGCCAGGACACAGCAGACAGGTGTGGGCTCTGGCAGGTCAGTCTCAAGTTTGGCCACCAGCCCCACACAGCACACAGGTGCCTGCTGTCACCTATGAAGCGGGTAAGCCCAGTCTGTCTGGGTCTTGGGCCCCCTGGCTTTCTGTGCTACTCTACCACCATCTACTGGCCACTTGGGCCTCAGCTCCTCCAGCTGACAGGCGAGAGGCTGATGACAGGGCAGCCCGTGCTGACAGCCTGGGGCCCTGCGCTGAGGGCTCTGTGTGGACTGACTGGTCGAGTGGGAATCTGGGGAGAAGGAGCTCTGCCTTCCCACTGGGGCCCAGAGGTTCTGGGTAACCTGCCAAGGTCACAGGATGAAAGAGCCAGGACACATTCAGAGCCCCCCTGAAGCCTCCCCACCATGCCACTGGCCCAGCTCACAGCTAGACAGCCTCCTGGAGAAGAGGGAACCCTGGAAGCGGGGCAGGAAACACCACTGTGTGCCGAGCCCATTGATGTATCATTGCGCTTTACCCACAAGGCAGTACCCATATCATTCCCGTCCACAGAGGAGGAGCCTGAGGCCTACAGAGGACCACAGAAGCTACTGAGTGATGTGGCTAGCCTAGCTCTAGTGCTGGGTGAAAGGGATGGAGATTCTTCCAAGAGAACAGGGAAAAGAGGAGGAAGACAGAGAGGGAGGGAGGGGGTAAGGAGATGGCAGGGAGAGGGGAAGAAATTGAGAAGAGAACCCAGGAGGGGGAATGGAAAAGTGAGGACAGGTCGGTGGGAGGGGGTGGATGAGTCGTGGGAGGACGTGGATGGTTTAGTGGAAGGAGGTGGGTGGTTTAGTGGGTGGGGGTGGATGGTTTAGTGGGAGGGGGTGGATGGTTTAGCGGAAGGGGCTGGATGGTTTAGTGGGAGGAGGTGGATGGTTTAGTGGGAGGTGGTGGGTGGTTTAGTGGGAGGAGGTGGGTGGTTTAGTGGGAGGAGGGGATGAGCTTTCTCTGAGTCTCCCAGGGTCTCTGATGGACACGTAGCATCATTTCTTGTGCTCAGGAGCCAGGGCCTCAGGCCTCAGGCACACTGCTCGTAGTCAGGTCCCAGGGAGGGTGAAGGCGGGGGTCTCCTAGGCTGGGCTGAGGCCCCCACCTTTGTGCAGGTCCCACCTGCCTGTGGGCTTCAGGTGCCAACAGCCACACCCTGGGAGCCCAAGCTGGGCACCCTGTGAGCAAGTTAAAGGGAACAGCATATTTGGTGTGATGGGCTGGTGAGTGTCCCTCCCCCCAGTGCCCTCAGAGCCAGCTGGTGGGCACTAGCTTCCTCCCTGCAGCTGCCCTTGAAAAGGCCAACAGCAGGGACAGGGAGGCAAATCATAGACCTGCCTCTCACCTCGACAGCCCACCCGGGAGCAGAGGGCAGCGGCAGACAGATGGCGAAACGGAGGTACTGAGCACTTCACTAACTCCACACAGCCGGCCTCAGAGTCAGTGCTTCCAACCATCATGCCACTCTGCCTACAGGAGGGACCTGGAACCTGGACCCCTGCCCACACCCACTCTGGAGGCCTCAGTCAGCAGTTCCAGGAGCACTGCCTGGCCTCCAGTGTCGCCAGGGTGGGGCTGTGCTCCTGGATGTGTCTCCTCCTTCCTGTAAGTCACAGACACCCCCAGGGCCAGGGCTTCCCGTCCCTGCACTCAGCCTCACTCCAATCGGTGGCCTTCTCAGTGAGGCCGGACACACCCACGTCCACCTGGTCCAAGGATGCAGCCTCCCACCCACCTTCCACCCCAGCCCCAGCTCCTCCCGCTGGCAGGCCCTGCAGGCTCTGCTCACGTGTCCATCCGTGCTGGGCATGACCTCCACCCTCCCTTCCCTGTGCTGTGTTTGGTGCTGTGGGGCAGACCCCAGGGGCTCCAGGTCATCCTTCCCTGTTCAGAAGCCGGGAGGGACCTCCAAGTTCCCAGGTGCTGCAGGGAGAAGGTACGAGCACCTTACCATGTGTTGGGCAGGGCCTGGGAAACACCATCTTAGTCACTCCTCACAGCCCCCAGATAGGGACACTATTTCAGCCCCCATTCTACCGATGACAAAACCGATGACAAAAAAAGGCTCACAGGTCAAGTGACTTGTGCAATGTCACATGACTCTGAGTGGTAAATTCAGACGCAGGTCTGATCACTCCAAGCAGACACCTGCACCAGAACCTCTCAGGGACTTTGGTTCTAGTGAGGATTTGTATGGAGGGGCACTCAGGAACCTGGGTCTTTATAAGAGCTGCCCCGCATACAGAGCACCTTGAGAAGTGCCTTTTCTCTTTGTGATGGGCAGTGGGCTGAGTGTCACAGGCCACCTGGCCTCATCTCAGAGAGCACTGGCTGCAAGGGGCGGGCATGGCATGTTTCCGGCAGGAACAGGCACCAGCTGGCAGCGGGGTTGGTACCCAGAACCCCACCACAGCCGGAGGTCCCAGTGTGGCCACCCCTTGCGTCAAACCTGCCTCCTGAAGCGAACAGAACTGCCCTTTTGGGGCAGGCGAGGGTGGAGGGCCCAGGAGCCCAGGAAGTCGCCGGGGTCCTGGGCCTTCTGTTTCTGCATGAGATGGCGCAGTCCTGGTTTCCCTTCTGTGCTCGACCTCCCTGCATTCCTCCTCCAGCTCTGTCGGTTTGGCTGGCAGAGGAGTGTGGCACTTCTTTTTAGGCAAGGTTGCTTTGCTCTCCTGCATTTTTGCCATCTTATCTAAAAGCCTGTGGTTTCTGGGGTGGAGCCCTTAGTGAGGCTGCCATGGGCCCAGACCCACCCAGCAGCCTCGGAGTCCTGTGCCGCTGCCTGACAAGGCACGTGAAAATGCAGCCTTCAGGGCCATGGAGGGCTCAGGACCAGCGCTTAGGAGTGCAGATTTTGGGGCTGGGTGTTGGGGCAGGGGTGCTGCTGTGCTGAGGACAGGGGTGGTGCGGGGCGGGTGGCCTGGATGTCAAAAGGCACGGATGCTGTTGTGCTGAGAAGAGGGGGTTCAGGGTGGGGGGGCTGGGAGTCAGGGCAGGAGTGCTGCTGTGC
>CAUYLG010073861.1:0-36317 GCA_963573385.1 Cacajao melanocephalus | reverse complement strand
TTTCTAAAAAACCCAAACATTTATTTTTTTTTCAAAAATTTTTTCAAAAATATTTTTTTTAAATTTTTTTTAAATATATTATTTGGTTTTTTTTTTTTTTTTTTTTTTTTTTTTTTTTTTTTTTTTTTTTTTTTTTTTTTTTTTTTCCAATTGAGACAGAGTGTCGCTCTGTCACCCAAGCTGGAGTGCAGTAGTGCAATCTCAGCTCACCGCAACCTCCGCCTCCCAGGTTTAAGCTATCCTCCTGCCTCATCGTCACAAGTGGCTGTGATTACAGGCGCCCAGCATCACGCCTGACTAATTTTTGTATTTTTAGTAGAGACAGGGTTTCACTATGTTGACCAGGCTGGTCTCGAACTCCTGACCTCAGGAGATCCACCCGCCTCGACCTCCCAAAATGCTGGGATAAAAGGTGTGAGCCACCGTGCCTGGACTTTTCCTCTGTTTTATGACTCAATTTGTCAACTAAGTTTTGATAGTGGATTTCTTATTATAAAGATATTTGATAATAAATAATAACATTCCAGCCTGGGCAACATGGCGACACCTGTCTTTACAAAAAATACAAAAATTATCCCGGTGTGGTGGTGCACACCTGTAGTCGCAGCTACTCAAGAGGCC
The DNA here is from genome assembly GCA_963573385.1 of Cacajao melanocephalus. Lineage (NCBI taxonomy): Eukaryota > Metazoa > Chordata > Mammalia > Primates > Pitheciidae > Cacajao > Cacajao melanocephalus. The sequence goes on along the minus strand of CAUYLG010073861.1, from coordinate 35,696 downwards.
GAAGTGGGAGGATCACCTGAGCCAGGGAAAGTCGAGGCTGTAGTGAACTGTGATCATATCACTGCACTCCAGCCTGGGTGACAGAGTGAGACCTTGTCTCAAAAAAATTAAATAAATAATAACATTAATAAATTGAACAATTTCTTGGAAAAAACCCACATGGAATCTAAATATATTTTTGTTTGTTCTCATCAGTTATTTTTACCCTTTATCACAATCAGTTGTTCTGTTGCATATATTTCTGATTTGTAAAAAAGTAATAAAATAGAAATGGAAAAATAATCCAATAATCTGATAAATGCCAACTCCATATTTAATAGTGAAATATTAGAGCATTAATTTCCAAATATATTGCTATTAATGTACTCATTCCATATGAGTACATGAATACAATCATTAAAATAAACGGTTTCATACTCAAGTAAGTTTGAGAAATGCTGAGTTAAACAAGACCTTTTATTTTTCATTTTTGAGACAACTTTTTCATTGCATTGGTGCAATCAAAGCTCACTGCAGTCTCAACCTCTTGGACTCAAGTGATTCTCCTGCCCCAGCTTCCTGAGTAGCTGGAACCACAGGCATGTACCACCATGCTTAGAGAATTTTTAAATTTTTTTTTAGAGATGGGGTTTTGCTATGTTGCCCAGGCTGCTCTTGAGCTCCTGGCCTCAAGCAATCTTCCTGCACCAGCCTCCCAAAGTAGAGATTACAGGCATGAACCACTGGACTTGGTCAAGGTTTCCTTTTAATGCAGGACTTTTCAGAAACTTTAATATGTTAATACTCACTGGGACTGTCTAAGAGGAATATATAACTTGGTGGTATCACAGAAGTATTTGACCACAGAAATTTTTTTTAGAGCATCCCCAGCAAGCAGGGCTCTGAGGAATATGCCTTGGCAAACACTGACATATCGTCTAACCAGGTGTGAGACAGTATGCACTGAACTTCTGCCAGAAGTTACTCTTGTGTAACTCACTATAGATAGGTGTTATGTTAGTGAAATGGCTAGACTTCACTGTGCATGTGAATCAGCTGGAGGTTTCTGTCAAAATGCAGATTCCTAGGCTCTACTCTAATTCAGCAATATGACTTGAATTCCAAGAATCTACATTTTAATGCAGCAAGTGAGGTTTCTGATATAAGTATCTATAGTTTATACTTTGAAAAACACCAAGTTAGAAAGTTTGAGTCATTAATAAATCATAAAAGATGAAATGTAATTAATTCATATAAATTTGAACGTACAAGTTTAATAACACTGATGTGACATGTTGAAACTGGGGCATTCTGAAAGTTTATAGGCTGGGCACAGTGGTTTATGCATGTAATCCCAGCAGTTTGGGAGGCCGAGGTGGGAGAATCACTTGAGCCCAGGAGTTCAAGGCTGCAGTGAGCTTTGATGGTGCTACTGCACTCCAGCCTGGGTGACAGAGTGAGACTCTGTCTCTAAAAATGAAATTAAATACAAATTAGGAAAGTTTATTGATGAAAGGGAAATTAGGTTTGGATAAAACTTCACATTTATTTAACTTATACATCAGTCATCTTTAATACTCAAGTGCTGAGGTGCCATGCTTGGACTCATTGACTCATTGTCATCATAAAATATTCATGTAGTCTGCATGTTTGCTCATATGTCATGTAACTGAAAGCAATGAAGATGCCCCTTTCCTTGATGAACCTCAATTTGCACTTCTTCTGGCAATGATTGTAGTTCTCGGCACATAGCGTATTTTCTGCGTCATGCCTTTGCTCTTGCATGGGCTCCCTGGCTAGTCTCCTTGTCTGAAATGTCCCCTTTTTTTTTTTCCTTCTCTAGCTAATTCGTTCTCTGTTGAGTGTAAATGTGTATCAGTGGTTTGAAATAGGCATAACATATTCATTTAGTTAAATCGGTGATGATTGAGGCTGGTGAAATATATGTGGGTGTGCAGTTGTTGGAGCAGGAATAATATCTGTTAGCTTGAAACAGGTACCAGGTGGCCTAAAATTCCAAGGCAGGCTCACAAGGACTGAGGTGATCCAAAAAGCTTTAGAAATGTAGAAATTCAGGAAGGCATTATTATGAAGAAGAGAAGAAGTTTAAATTGTACTCAGTTTGCAAAAGATAATTTTCACCTCTTTGAATTTTGCTGATAATTAAATCAGGTTCAGTTGTTTGTTAATAATAACTTCATTCCTTTTTGACTACTTTTCTCACCTATATGGATCTGTTTCAGCTATAGCACTTTACTATACATTAATAATGATTACTGGTTATTGATTGAGTGGGGTGGTTCTTGCTACAGGTAGATATACATCTTCAGATAGCATTCAAAGCACTTATTTTTAATTATTCTGAAAATAAAAACAAAAACGAATACAATCCTATCTGTTTCTTTAAAATATTCAACTAAAAGAAGCAGCATATCTTGCCAGGTCCCTCATTCACATTCGACACCTCATTTTTGTCAAATTGCCAAGTATCTGCCATGGTTGACATATGGTAGTTGCATTGTGATTGTAATGTTTGGTAATGGAGAAGAATTCTATTCAAGTGTTTTAGAGTGTTAGACTTCTCTACCTTCTAGTATGAGACGTGCTTCCAGCAAAAAGAAAACAAAGGATGTTGCATTTAGTTATGATTCATGAATGTCGGGATTTAAGTGTTGTAGAACTGTGTGGAAGCGGAAGGAGTAGTGGGAAACAGGAAGCCGGGCTGCCATAAGCACATACATAACAAGTAATTAATTGACTACAGACGTGAGGGAACCTACAGAGAACATTAGAAAACACTATTGTACATGAAATGCATTAACGTTAATTTTGTGAACAGCTGGATGGCTGAATGTTTGATAACGAAGCAAGTCATTTTAATTTGATCTAAGCTTCAGCTTTTAATTGAATTTATAAGAACATGGGAAAAATTAACAGGCAGCTTCTGGCAATTCAAAAATATTATTTTGGCTCAGAGTCTAAGCTTCTCTCTAAATTTGGGAAATCTGACCCTGGATAAAGATGGAGCAAAGAAAAATCTTGCTATAATACCAAGAACAGCAGATTTATGTCTCTGATTTCAAATAAATGCAGATTGTCATTGTTTGTCAGAAAGGTAACTATTCCTTTGGACATAATCATATCTTATAGTGACTAACAGGACAGCTCTAATTATTAGATGGTTGGTTGAATCAGATAGGTGACTTTTTCCTCTGTGAAAAGGCAAGAATATCATGCAGAATAATTTTTCAAATACTTTCAAAGTAGAGCAGTGTATGAGGCCAGAGATGAATCTTCTTTGTTAATAGACCCCAGAAGACCTGGGCAATAAACTTTTTTTTTTTTTTTTAATAATAGGACCCCGTGTCTTTTGACTAGGGCTGGCTAAGACTTATGTGTTCAAAACTGCTGCTTCCTACAAGAAATATAAAGGATCATCAGTTTTTTTTTCCTAAAAAGGGTGCCCTGAGCCATCACATTTGTATCCCAATAACCTCAATGTATAATCTAACCTGTCACTGTTTTGCATCCTCAGATGAAATGCTTTATCATTTTACTCTATCATTTGGTAGAACAATGCAAGGCAAAAGAGACTATTCCATGGTAAAAGATATGAATCATATTCTGGAGGGGGGGTGTCTAAAGATGAAGTGTAGTTTTTCTTCCTCCTGCAGAGGTGATGGATCTCTTTTGTCTCTCTTTTTTCCTGTAAACAAACAGATTCAATTGTTTTCTTCTAGGTCCCAAATCCCAGCAAGCTGAAAGTTTACTTTTTCAAAAACCGTTGGGGCAGATTTTCTCAAATAAGTAAAACTCCAGCTCAAAAGTCATCTACTTCAAGGATTTTTCCTTAATTATGTTTATCTCAGTTGATTTCTCCTTTTGTTTGTACTCGCATTTTATATACAGTTGTTCTTCTCTTTTACATATATCTATCCTAGATCTCATTCTAAATAATAAGCTTATGTAGAGCAGTAATTCTCTGTCTTATTTTTATGTTTTGCATCTTCCATAGTGTCTGAAAAACTGCTATGTGCATAATAGGTGCTTGATAGAAGTGATTAGCATAACATGTTCATAAATGTTCCCGGGTAGGCCCTGTATTGGCAAAGTGTGTTTGAACAACTATTTATTTTATGTTTAATAAAAAGCATGAAAGTCTTTTTTGCTGCTTTTCCCTGGGAGAGACATTGTATAGGAACTCTGGGACTTGTACAACTTGGTATTTTTATTATGTAAATCATAGGTTTTAATTGGTGGATTGAACCATGGAGATAATAATTCATTTTTAAGCAACTTTGAAAATGCAGCAGTGAAGGCTTCAAGACTTAGAAGTATTCTATTTTTAAGAGATCAAGTCCAAAATGTGGTAAATAATCTGTAACTAAGAGGTTATGACCAAGCTTGGTGAAGATTTTTCAGATAATTGGTGATGGTATCTCCTGATGCAAGTTAAGGGCTATGATAATTGCTTTGGTTGACTGGGGTTGGCAGTACAGAGCAGAGAAGGATATAGAAATACACAGCTGCTATGTAAGCCCAAGAATGAAAGAAATTTTGGAAGATACAGTCAGCTTCTGATTATCTATGTTTAGATAATTCACACCCCATGATGTATTTTAAGTTTCATCACTGGCTAGCTTTCCCTTGTTACCTAGTCTCACCTTTCCCTCTAACTATTTTGGAAACTTCCACTTAGTTGGATATCTAGATTAAACAAAATGTAACCAGGAAGATAAATTTTTGGAGGAAATAACTACATAGAATAAAAAAACAAAACACAGAGCTTTGCTATAGTAGATGCTAGGATATGGGTGAATGTGGTCATGTAGAACTGTTAAAGCATTGTGAAAATTGCTCTCCCAACAAAGATTTTTAAAACAATCATATTTGCATCAGTCTGCAGTGCTCAGTTGGTTGAACCAATTGGTAATTCTTTGTGAAGAATATTGAATATTGTTTACTGTTACTACAGATATTGATAAGACAGAATTTGGACCTCCTGGGACATTATATATTTTCAATGTATTTAGTCTGTTTCTGAGCAATGTGTAGAAAAAAGGTCTTCAAAATTAATACAGCAATACTGAGAGATTAAAAATTCCTGAAAGTGTGTGTTAGTGACTTCTCTATTGTAGGCTCTGTGCAGAATTCACACAAAGTAGAGGGAAAGGTAACCTCATGGGAAATTTAACATGCAATGGCTGAGGAGAGTGATACTGACTGTAACCCCCTCCACAAACATATGTATCCATATTTTCCTACAGTACAGTTTTAATGGAGTATCCTTGAAACATAGGTTATCTGACTAAACATTTGTTTAGAGCTAGACAACTTAGAATTGTGCCTTATTAGAACTATTTTTTTCTTACACTTGTCACTCCTTGTTGTGTATTTGTCTTGTCTCTATAATTAGAGTATAGGCAGGTTAAGGACTGAGACCACAGGTCACTTATCTTTTGCATTCCCTTTAGGCTGTGCAGAGTGGTTGGCACACAGTAGGGACTTGATAAATGTTGTTTGCCTGAATAAATAGCCTGATGGATCAGTCTTATTTATGTGCATCCGTGTCTATTTCATTCAAGACAGATAGTTGTCTAAATGAAATCAGGAGACAGAGGCTTTTATGGTCTACTTTAAGATTTGTCACTCTCAATACGAAGGAATTCCTCTAATATGTGACTTCAACACCATTTCTCTTTTTCTCTTATACTGCATTTTAGATGTATATGGATGTATATATGTATGTGACTTTAACCTTCTTTTTTTAGAACTTATTTTCTTTTATTATGTTTGTACTTCATCATCAAATTAAAAAATTCAGGTCTTTAAGGGACATCCTCCAAGTTCTCCTTAAATTTCTAAACTAGGTTACCAATACTGCATACTTTGCTATCATAAAGTAGCAATTTTATTTTAAAATATCTATATCTATCTATCTCCCTACCTACCTACCTACCTATATATATATTTTTTAGAGACAGGGTCTTGCTATGTTGCCAAGGCTGCAGTACCATGGTGTGATAATAGCTCACTGTAGCTTTGATCTCCTGGACTCATGCGATCCTTCCACCTTAGCCTCCCAAGTAGCTGGAACTACAGATGTGCACCACCATGCATGGCTAATTTTTTTTTTTTTTTTTTTGCGATGGAGTTTCACTCTTGTTGCCCAGGCTGGAGTGTAGTGGCGTGATCTCAACTTACTGCAACCTTTGCCTCCTGGGTTCAAGCGATTCTCCTGCCTCAGGCCCCCGAGTAGCTGGGATTACAGGTGCCCAAAACCATGGTCAGATAATTTTTGTATTTTTTTTTTTTTTAGTAGAGATGGGGTTTCTCCATGTTGGTCAGGCTGGTCTCAAACTCCCAACCTCAGGTCATCCAGCTGCCTCGGCCTCCCAAAGTGCTGGGATTACAGGCATGAGCCACCGTGCCTGACCTCTAAATTTTTAAAATATATAGAGAGACATGGCCTTGCTATTTTTCCCAGGCTGTATGTTTTTTGTTTTTTGTTTTTCGTTTTTTGGTAAGTGTCTTTAAATATTTTAGTAGCCTGTTGAATGTGTAATTTAATGAATGGGTGGAGCTTGAACTTGACTTGTAAACATTAGAACAAAGTTCATGGAAATATCTGGCTATTCTACCTTCTAGAAATCCAAGTGCTAAGTATACTTTTTCCTCTTTCCTAATTTGAGTAGAAGAAAGGATATCTTTACTGTTTCTGCTAGTTCCATGAAGGCAGAGACTATGGTTGTCATCTCAGTTCTCCAGAACAGTGTTTGAAACATAATAGATGATAAATGAGTATTTTTAGAAGGCATGAATGTAAATAAAGCCAATATGATCAAATAGCCCCACTGACCTTCTAGCTGTTCCTCCAACCTGCCAAGTAACTTCTCACCTCAGGGCCGTTACGCTTGCTGTTTCCTCTGTTCTGAATGTTCTAGATACCCATATGACTAATTCCATCATTTTATTCAGATCTATGTTAAAATGTTACTTCTTTAGATACAATCTGTTAAAATAGTCTCCACCCCTCCCACCCCAATTACTCTTATCCAGCCTCACTGTTTCTTCTTAGCACATATTACTATATTTCATTATACATTGTATACTTGATGTTGTCTCTTTCTTCCCCCTAGAAGGAGGGGAGAATAAAATGTGCGATATGTAAGTTCAGGGACTGTATAACATCAGGGTTTTATCAGGAAACAGAAATCATTTTAGATAGTTCAAATAAAGAGACTTTAAAGGATTACTTACAGTGGTAAGTTTGGGCAGGGTTAAGGAAATAAGGTATATTGAAACTAGACTTGATAGGGAGAGAGGAAGAAAGAATGTTACTAAAGCCCAGTGAGAGCTGGGTCTGGGAAGGAGGGATTGCCTGAAAGAAGATGTCTTGCTAGAGGGACTCTACTGTTGAATGAGAAAGACATGGCTCTGGCAGTAAAGAGGAGCAGGGGAAGAAATGGTCGACTCTTCTCATTTATGCCATTCTCCTACTGATGACTTTTGTTGTGAAAACCCAGGGAGAAACCAGTTGGCAAGGAGCCTAGGTGAACCAGTTCTTAGGGGTCATCCTCTTGGGGAACAGTGGACAGAGGAGAGAGAGTGAATCTTGAGAAGAAAACAGAATAAAAAGCACAGTGTATTGTTTGGCTCATGGCTGTATCTTTCATGCCCAGACCAGTACCTAGCACAGTGCAAGTCCTCAATAAATATTTCTTAAATAAAATAACCAATGACCATCATTTGTTAGAGCAAAGGAATGTTGATCCAGGATATTATCATACAGGATCTCTGATCTTATTTTGGGGGGGATGGTAGTTGTCCAAGGCATATATTTGGAGACATTCATAGATCACAACCACCCTAAAGAGGAGAATTGGTGCCTTTTATTATTTCAATCCAGTAATCACTTATTTGTAATTTATGTGTTATGTCTTAGTAGTCAAAGATCTTGGGAGAAATTTTCCAGTAAGGAATTTTGGTAACTACATGGTTTTTTTCAGCGTAAAAGGTACTAGAAGACAGTTACTGGATTGCTTTATTATAACACAAAGTAAGTAAAAAGTGTTTAATGACATCACTGATTAATTAGCTTAAACTCCCACCTTGATTATAGGGATTCATGAGGATGAACAGCAAAGATAAGGGATAGAAGTATATCTATGATCTCAAGTCTAAGTCAGCTATGTACCTGTAATTCCTTCACTCTGCTTTATTTCAAAAACACCTTGGCATCAATGTGGATAATGGACTAGAAAAGAGTGTTATTCACTGATACAGGAAAATCAGGAGATTTCTTCAGAGACTGCATTAAAGAAGATGAGGGTGGATATAGCAATAAACAGGTTTTTGGTATTGAGATGAGAAGTTGAGGGAGCTGACATTTCAAGTCTCTCTAAAGAAAAAGCAAGACTGAGATCAAAGAGTTTTGGTAGTGGTGATAGTGGGGTACAGATTGCTTTGAGAAAGGCAGTAAAGGTTTAGAATAGGAAGAGCTTTTGGAGATAGAAGGGCCCTTACAAATTTCTTGATTCTGTGGTTTACAAACTTTGATTTTTCAATCAGTGGAATTATTTCTCCAAATGGGCTCTTTTGCAGTAGTCTAGCATATATAAATCAGACAAAAGTTCAATGGCTTAGATAGAAGCAGAGAGCCTCAGATGTTATGTGTGCCTTCTGCTTGCTCATCCTCCTGTTGCCCAGCGTGGTTTCAGATGGATCTCTGAAGAATGCCTAGGTCTCCTTTGAAGACAGTTTCAAAGCCATCAATCCCATTTTGTAGGTGAAGAAACAGACCCAGAGAAATGAATTGACTTGTCCACAGTAAAGTCAGGACTAGAACCCATCTCTCCTAATTCCTAGCCAGAACTTTTTTTTTGTTTTAACTATATTATGCTATCCCACTGCTGGTAGACATAAAATTAATTGCCATCAACAAAAGTCTCCAAGAATCTGGGATTTTAGGCTTTATTTTTTCAACAACGTTTACCCTCAGATAATTTTTTTCTGTATCTCACAGTTCTAATTTATTTAAAAAAATTAGGAAATGTCTTTTCTTACCAACCTCACAACTTTAGATTAAATAAGAATGTGTGATGTGCTTAGAGATCCTTGGAAGGAAGTTGTGAAGTACATTCAATTTACTACCTGTGAAAAACATTAAGGCTTTCTGGGGAAGTCATCAAGCAGAACTGGAAATGAAAAGCATCGAAACATTAAAAAATGCTAATGTACTACATGTAGTCTTCAGTAACTTGTTTTTTTCACCTGAAATTATGTTTCTGAGATTCATCATGTTATTGTGTGTAGCTGTAGCCCATTCCTTTTCACTGCTGTCTGAATATATCTCCATTTATTTGTTATAGTCCAGGGAGACATACACATGACAAAATTAGGGGTTTTGAAAAAGCAAGGAAATAAGCATAGTAATGGCTTCTTAAGGGGAGAAAGGAACATGGGATTGGGAAGAAACCCCCAGGTAGTTTTAACATTATTAGTAACATTTTAGTACAGTGATTTTCTAAATGTGATCCCAAGGCTGCCAGCATCAGTGTCACCTGAGATCCTGTTAGAAATGCACATTTTTGGGTTCACCTGAGACCTACTGAATCAGAAACTTTCAAGGTGGGCTCAGTAGTCTTTGTTGTAACAAGTTCTCCAGATGATCCTGATGTATGCTGAAGTTTGAGAACCATTGTTGTACTGTTATGCTTTATAATTTATTTACTGTGCTCTTTCTCTCTTGATCTCTTTCTGTGTGTCATTCCCTCTCTCTCTTTCTCTCTCTCTGTGACATTCTCTCTCTCTCTCGTAGTACACAACAAAACATAAAAGCATCTGATTAGTGACCAATCAGAAATCAAAAGGCTGTAGAGATATTAAAGGTATTTGATAGCTATTCCTTTTGCAGGCTATTTGGTCAGAAGCATAAGTGGTGGGGAGAAAGGAAAGAAGAAGAATAGAACCATGGAGTAATTCAGGAGGAAGGTGAAGGTGAAATAAATGAGGGTCCTTTTGACAGTATATGATGACAAAAGTATAGCTGAAAATATGGAGTATACTTTGAAATACATGTATATATGTTTGAATGTGTGTGGGTATGCTTTGAATGTTATGTTGTTTGGAAAGCTTAACATGTCCCATTAGTGGTGATAATTACTCCCCTTCCCTACTTACCCTAGTTTCTGAATAATTTAGACCGAGCAGGGAGTAACGTACTTTCACCACAGGATACAACTGCTGTTATTAAAGTAGATCTTGCTGCCTTGGCCAGGCGTTCTAAAATGAAATGAATGTGTATCATTACTACTTTGACTTCCTTTTTTGTGATTTTGGAACTGCAGTTGCCTTTGCAAGCTATCTCTTTTCCCTGCTGCTAGCATCACATATCATCATGCTGAAAGTGAACACTACAAAAGGGAAAAAAAAAAGCTTAGTCTTTATTTATTTTGAAAGAAACTAGTTATTAACTGAACATTTATTCTCAAATGGCTTACCAGTGTTCAGACTGCAAAAGGGTAGTCCACTCTGAAAAGTACCACACAGTCTAACTGTTAAAGATGTCATTGTTGCATACAAAGGACACAAAGGACTTTAACCTGCCAACTGCCTGGGGACAGTCAGGGAAGAATCCCTTAAAAGAAATTAATTGTGCAACATACACACCCCAGGGAAAACATCTCTAGCAGACAGAAAATAGCACCAAATGAGTTTTATACATCTTTCAGGTTTGTCATTTGCAACATGCTTTGGACCAATAAGATATCAGAGCAAGAGATTATCCTCTTTGCCAGACTTCTATTAAGAGAAACTAAATGCCATAAGGAAGTCTCCTGTCATCACCCTTGTGAAGGTTCTTGCTCTTGTAATAACTTTCTGAACAGTCTACCCATTTCTCACTTTGTCCACACTCCAGTTCCTCCTTCCTGCCACAGCCAGATTGACCTTTGTAAAGTACAGTTTTGATTATGTCATTAATCCACATATTACATCTCAGGCTCTGGTTTGGTGAATTAAAAACCCAGAGCTGACTGTGTGCTTTACTGTTAACAATTGTGCAGGATCTTCTCTACACATTTTTGTGCACAATCTACTCCTGATGTCATTTGACTATTTTATTATGATTTTGACCTTTCATCTTGGACTCTGTACAGGTTTTTATCCTATTACATCTTATTTTTGCGAGTTGTCTCAAATTCCTTTTGAAATATGGAGAGGTGAAAATAAACAGATGCAGAAATAAACACAGTCAGGAGGTCATTATCCTTCTTAGAGGCTTTTATTACCTCCCCATTGTGCACTAAATAAGCTCTGAACTTCTCAGTCTAGCTGAGGTCCTTCATGGTATAGCCTCAACCCACTTTTACAGTTTTATTGTCCACCACCAAAGCATGTACATCCTATGGTCCATCAGACTGAATCCCTTGCCTGTATCCAATCTCGCCATGTGTTTTCTTGCTTCCGTGCCTGTGTGTATGCTGTTTCCTCTACCTAGATCATTCCCTCTCTTATCTCTGCCTGTTGAGATGCTCTCCATTAAACTCCATTGCTCCACTGCTATTTCTTCCTGAGTCCTTTTGTGATTTAGCCACCACTTATGATCTGCCCTCCTGTAGAACATTTTCTTAATTGTCCTCATTATGTTCTACCTGTGTTATAGTTATTTGTACACTTACCTTATATCATCACCCACTTCATGCTCTGAAAAATTAGAAGCTTCTTGAGAGCAGGGGCTGTGCCCCATGCATCACTGTATCCTCTCTACAGTATGCCTACCAGTCTGTTGTATTCAGTAGGTGCTCAGCAAATGTTTGTTGAATAAATTTATATGAATAAAAATAATAAATGCAATCATATTTCTGTTTGGATAAGAGATCGCATGTTTTAGCATTTGGACATATGTGCAAAATTTCTTGAGGCATATGGGACCACTAATTACAACCCATTCCCACTACTGGAAAACTCAACAAAAAGAGCAGGCCCTGTTGTCACAGAGGCAGTAGCCCTTGATCTGTTATGAAGAATATCTGGCTTCTTTTTATATAAAAAGAGCATTAGCCCTGGGAATTTAATAATTTGGGGGAATGGCTCTAACGAACATTGAAAATATAGTTCAACATCCACAGAAGACAATAGGGACGCAGTAATATGACAATACTAACCTCCAGTCAGAAAATAAGGATATAACTTGGTTTTTGTTCTATAGCAGTTAATGGAATGATTGTGTCCTGTTGAGTTGCTCAAACTGTCTGAGAAGTCACCAGACACCGAGTCAGTTTGAAGAATGTGAAAATATGCCCTTAGAGATGGAGAACAGGATACAGATGCCAAAAATAGATCTGATGAGTGAGTGCAGCAGAATTCCTAGTATGACAAAATCAGGAAGCTAGAATTTGTTGAGCTGAAAACCATAACAGGAGAGCAAAAGACAATGATGGTGTTTGATTCTTAAAGTAGATGCCGTTAAACAAACATACTAAGATGCCAGAAGTTAAAAACGATGCTATTTTCCTCTCCTTAATCTTTATTTTTATATCCTATGTTGCCTTTTAAATGATCATTTCTAAGAACTACATTCTGAAAATATATTCTGTTGACTAGACTTATCATATACTTCATAGTTACCTAATTGGTAAAGACAAAAAAAGAAAATGAAAATGAAAAAAAAAGAGACATGAGCTGAGGAGCAAAAGGGAAAAGGGAAAAAGATAACTTCAAAGTAATTATTTGCAGTATTTTTGTTTAGGCCTGAAAAAATGGCACCTGGCATGCTGCTACTGACATATGGTTCCCTCTATGACCCTCAGAACCAAACAGTATGAGCAATCCAAAGCTTGCCAGAATCCAAGACTTTTATATTAAAGTCATTCTTTTGTTTTCCTTCAGCGTTGTGTAGCTGCTTTGCTGAACAACAATGAAAATACATTTCCTGCCTCTCTCTTTTCTTTTTCATTTTTTTTAAATTCAAGAGCAAGCTATAGAGTTTAGCTAAAATTCCTCCATCAAATAAACTGGGACAACAGTACTTGGGACTATTTTTCTGTTTTTGTTCATGACCTGAGTCATAGAAGAATGCTAGCTTTGAAGTCTGAAAAATTTTTTTTATGTTTGGAAGATTCCTCATGTGTCTTTTACATAGTCTAGTAAAGATGCTTGATTTTGGCTTTTTATATGCCCTCTGTTGTTGATGATCCAAGCAGTAAAATGTATGAAATAAAACTGTGCTTTTTATGACTGTGATTGATCTCTTTCATATTCTAAAGAGTAACCTGAAAAAGCATTATATTTTTGCTTTAAGTCTTCATAAGTCATTTACATAGAGGGTACTGAATAGGAAGAGGTGATAGTGACATTTTGCATGTTAGATGTTCAGGTTATGTTTTAAGAGCTGCGGGATTACATTTCAATTTTTTTTTCTATAATGTTTTCCCTGCAACAACCAATCAGGTAGTCTTCCTGCCTTAGTCTTCATTAAACTCCAGTCACCTTCCACATCACTACCAGATACATCTTTCTAATTCATTAAATGAATCTCACTGTCTTCCTCAGAAGCCTTTGGTGTCACCCCATTGTCTGCCAACTCTCTTTAATCTAGCATTGAAAGCCGTTCATTATTTGGCTCCAATTCATCATTTGAGCTTTACCTGTTTTTAACAACTCCCTTGCTAGTACTTATGTTTCAGCTGAACATACACACATTCAATATACTCTCATCCCATCCACTCTTCATCCCCACACATGTGTTCCTATCCATCCTTTCCCACTGTCATTGCTATTATAAGACTCTTTACCTGGCCCCAACCTCTCATTTCCATCTGTGTTTTGAGGCAAAACTCCTACTCATATTTTGAGGCCCAGTTTAAATGCATCATGTTTCAAGTCTTACTTGTCCATTTATAATAGTTTTCCTGTCTTATTTCCCCTCACCATCATCTTTCCTCTGATTATTTTCCCTCAAAACTCCTTAATTGTGGGAACTTACCATAGCATAGCAGCAGCCTTCCTTGTGCATGACAATTGCCAATAATCTTCTGTTGAACAACGGGAATGAGAGCTAATGTCCACCCCCGGATCTCTGAACTTTTCTACCTTAATTATATTTAAATGTACACGCTATTCTGGTTATTGGAACTAGCATCCTAGCAACCTTCTTTCCATAAATGAGGGGAACTTGGTGATTTATAGAGATGCTGTTGTTCATAATTAGAGATGTAATGTTTATTTTATATATGGAAATATAAGTTCATTAATGGAAAACAATAGTTTGGAAGAGAATAGTTAAGAGTCTGAATCAATATTTAAAGTTGCTTTAGCACAGCAGGACTTAGTCCCCTCAGACAACTGAAGGAATGACCAAGCCATCAATTTAGGCTGTTGAGTGTATGACTGAACAGACAAAGCCATAGATGCATCAATATAACCACACCGGCTGACCTGAGATAAGAGTCTCTTTAGCTTCAAGCACAGTTTTCAAAACTCCCAGAATTCAAACCTCGGGAGCACAACACTCAAAATGATCTTTATGATTTTCTGAGGGTTTAGCTATGTTCTTCTAATAAAAGGTTTAGCATTTCTTGACTCATCATTTAAAAGCCAATGTCCTGGCTACATGTATAAAGGCTTGAGAGATTCCCTTCCTGTTTATTTGGTGAGTTAAGTTGGCAGGCAACCACCAGAGAGAATTTGATGTCTGTTAGTGCCACAGGTGTGAGTTTTGTATGCTCTCTTTCTGGAAAATGTCCAGGATGTCACTGTTTTGAAGGCTGGCTTCCCCTTGAAAAACAAAGAAAAGTAAATGTATCCTGTGCACTATTGTCACTTAGAGCTGTAGACCAGCAAAGACTAAAAGCCTCTTGAGAAATAAACACAAGTAACAAAGGATTAATTCTTTTGGCATTCTTTATAGAAAAACCCTGATCCTTTCCAAAGAGAAAACTCCTGGAAGTTTGTGTGGGTTCATTAGAAGCCCCTCTCTGGGAAAACTAAAGAACAGCCAAATGATCAGTTTGTGTGGGTGATCTGACAGCGACATCTGTCACCCATTGGCCTCAGATGTGACACAGCTGATTTGGCTGCCTTCCTTCTTCATCGCTCCATGCATGTCCCTCTAAAGCTGTGCTAAATTATCGGAAATTTTAAAAACCACTCCTTGCCTCCAATGACTGAAGAGCTGCAGACTAGGTATGAAGAAATTCAAACACATTAGGTTCCTGGGGGCGCTAAAGAGCTAGAATGTTGTTCTAGAAACTTGGACAATGGTAAGTACCTTGTAAAATGAACCACCTATTGTTCATTCACTGAAGGTTCATATTCTTTGTACAGTCTTACTGAACTCGTGTACTAGTTAGCTCTCCCACTAAGAGTTTGTCACTAAACAAAACAAGCATTCAAGTCAAGCTGTGGACCACCAACTTGCTTTTCCTACAGTATTTTCCTCACATGGATGGGTCAAAATTTGGGAGCCATGGCTTAACCAAATTCAAAGGCTTTTTGATATAGGACTTCTCAAAACCTTCATTCTGTTCCCATGTGCTTTGTGCATCTCTAAGTAAAAACTGGAATGTAAGGTTGACCATGAGACCTGTTCCTCTGGCTCACCCAGAGGAATTAGCTCTTCTCTTCCATGAATGGGTATAGACTGAATACCTGTTAAAAACAAAATCTGTCAGCAGTATCACTCTTGAAGAACACACAGTGAGCTGGCTTTGTTTTCTTTAGTGGATGGAACTCACTCCCCTCTGTAACATTTTGTTCTTGGCTTAACAAACAACAGTGCAACTGGCATAACCCTGCATATTTTTTGTTTTAGGTCACTCTGAGAAGTTGGTTTACTTATATTTAGATAATTAGTACAAAGCAACACTGCCTTTATGGAACATCCTTTAGTTTCCTTTTAGAGTCTTCACACAACTAGGATTAAGGAAACTAAAATTATATTATTTCTGGAAGGAAAGCTGGATCTCTACTGGTTTGGTAGGCACGAAAACTAGAGAGACTTTCACTCTCGGTGGAGCAGTAATATTAAGTCTGATGCAAAAGACTCCTTTCTGGCTTATTCATTAATTTGATAAATAATTATTGAGTGCTTACTATATTCCTAGTTATCTTTTAGGTGTTTGGGATAGAGTTACTTAGAAAAGAACTTCCAACCTTGTGAAGCTTACATTCTATAGGGGAAGAAAATAAGCAGATACATTTATAAAAAAAATGATATATTTACAGATTGGATAAATGATATGAGGGAACTGAAACAAGGTATAAGCTGGAATTGGGAGTTCTTTATATAAAAGTGTGATTTAGAATTAAAGTTTCTAATCTCAAATATGTTTTCTCCAGAATGAATTTCTGTAGTAATAAAATGTAATACCTCTTCTTATTTTTCTTCATAAATATATATACTTACAAAGAAGAGGTGATCATTGAAAGAGTAGGTGAGCCAGCCATATGAAGATCTAGGAGAGCAGATTTCCAAGTGTAAATCTTAGAAATTGTAAGAACTCTGAGTTAGAGTCTTTAGCTGGTTTTAAGAACAGAAAAAAGCCATTATGGCCAGAACATAGTGAGGAAGAAACAATGTGATTTACTAGATCATTGGTTCTCAAAGTGTGGTCAGGTACTTTGGTAGTCATACACAGGCGAGATGGTGTCCTCGGGTACCCAATTTATGCAGGTCTTGGTAGTTCTCTGACTATGAAAAATCAGGAATATATTATTTGGTGCAGTGGTTCTCAAAGTATGATTCCTGGGCCTCCAATATCAACATCACTTGGAAACTTGTTGGAAATGTACATTTTCTACCCCATCCCAGATCTACTGAATCAGAAACTACAGGACCAGGACCAGCAACTTTTGTTATAAAAGCCATCCAGGTGATTCTGGTGTTAGATAGAGTTAGTGATTCACTTTTCTGGAAAATAACTGGGGGTGTGAGTGTGGAGTAAAATAGTGCCACTTTATGAGGAAGTGTCTTCTTTGTTTAAAAGCCTCACTCCTCCATTTGTGCTCTTGAACCCATCTGCTGCTGGAAAGTACCTAGCTTCATTAATTCATTAACTCTTCCTGCCTGTATTAGGAATAAACAGACGGTGCTCTTAGGGTTGTACATAGATGATTTCACTTAATCCTTATAATAACCTTGTGGGATAGGTACAGTTATCATTCCCATTTTATAGAAAAGGAAATGAGGGCACAGAAAGGGAACTTGCCCCTGGTCACAAAGGTAATAAGAGGAAGTCTGGTTCCAGAAGCACATTAGTAAGTACTTTTCTACACTGCCTCTCACATATCTGGGATCGGTTGGGGTCATTTGATCTAAGATAACATTGTTCAAACAATTGCCTTCGCTTTGACTTTGGCTTTAAGTCTCTGAATGGTGCTCATAGAGGTCACCTAGTGACTATTCTAGTCCAAAGCCCTGAGAGGTAAAACAGCTTGCCTAGGATTATAGAGCCAGTTAGTGTCAGAGCCATGACTTAAAACCCAGGTCCCTAACTTTCAACTCAGTGTTAACACATTTCCAATGAAAACAAAACTGTGGATGTGACATACTGAAAACAACAAAGCCAGGCCACATATCCAGCAGCTCATGTATTTACCAGTCTTCCTTTATCTTGCTATTGTTAGCACAATGTGTTCTTTTCCTGGTTCTGGTGCCCAAGAAGAGCCAGAGGACGGGGCATCCTAGGGAGAATACTGCCATAGCTGGCAATAAGAGCAAACACTAGTCCTGCACATGGAATTTGAGTCTAGGATACAAGAAGGGAACATCACTTTTTATTATTAGTATCTTTCATTGTCAAATGCATGAAGACAACAATGCATCAAAAACAAAGTAACTTTTCACCGGGTTCTATTTTATGTTTCCTAGATTTTCTATTTGCTTGCTTGGTTTTGTTTTTAACCACTTTTCTCATTTCATCTGTAGCGAAATTTTACCAAGGGAATGTACACACGTTGACAGTCTGATCACTTCTTGGCCTTTTGGCTAACGTCAAGTGCAGAAGTTGATGTTAGGTAGAGCCTTAAAATAGCCACCCCTCTACTTTTAAGGCTTCATCACAAAATTTCAGCAATATTAAACAAAAAAATTTCCATTTTGACATATGAATCTGAAGTGAAATAGTTTTTCTTTCTCTATCTTCTGTTTTACATTTACAAAAGTGTTATGTATAATTTAAGATTTTAATCTCAAATGTGTTTGCTCTGAAATAAAATTCTGTAATAAAATATTCTACCTCAGCTTGATTTCCTCTAGAAATATACTAACTATTCTTGTCATTTTCCCATTAATACAGTCAGCAAATAAAATAAATTATTAATTCTGATTTAAAATCTAGTTCTGACTGGCACAATTTTGTTTCATTAGAGTCATTCAAGATGCTTTTTGGAGACCTCTTATGGGATTCATAAGAAGTTGTAATGAAAAACCACATTTTGTATATTAGCTGTAATTATAAAATACATTTCTATTTATTATCAGTCTCCCAAACAACTTCCATTTCAAGAAAAGGGAAGTGTCGATTATTCCCAGGCAAGATGGCTGAATAGGAACAGCTCTGATCTGCAGCTTCCAGTGAGACCAATGCAGAAGTGTGGTGATTTTTGCATTTCCAACTGAGGTACCCAGTTCATCTCATGGGAATGGTTAGACAGTGGGTGCAGCCCACAGAGGGTGAACCAAAGCAGGGTTGGGTGTCACCTCACCTGGGAAGTGCAAGGGGTCAGGGAACTCCCTTCCCTAGCCAAGGGAAGCCATGAGGGACTGTGCTGTGAGGGATGGTGCTATCTGGCCCAGATAGTACATTCTTCCCATTGTCTTTATAAGCCACAGACCAGGAGATTCCCTTGGGTGCCTATACCAGCAGGTCCCTGGGTTTTAAGCACAAAACTGGGCAGCCATTTGGGCAGACACTGAGCTAGCTGCAGAAGTTTTTTTCATACCATAGTGGCACCTGAGGCACCAGTGAGACAGAACCACTTCCCTGGAAAGCTGGCTAAAGCTGGGGAGCCAAGTGGTCTTGCTCAGCAGATCCCACCCCCGTGGAGCACAGCAAGCTAAGATCCACTGGCTTGAAATTCTTGCTGCCAGCACAGCAGTCTGATTTTGAACTGGAGTGCTTGAGCTTGTTGGGGGAAGGGGTGTCCACCATTACTAAGGCTTGAGTAGGTGGTTTCCCCCTCACAGTGTAAACAAAGCCACCTGAAAGTTCAGACTGGGCGGAGCCCACCACAGTGAAGCAAAGCTGCTGTAGCCAGACTGCCTCTCTAGATTCCTCCTCTCTGGGCAGGGCATCTCTGAATGAAAGCCAGCAGCCCCACTCAGGGGCTTATAGATAACACTCCCATCTCCCTGGGAAAGAGCACCTGGGGGAAGGGGCAGCTGTGGGCACAGCTTCAGCAGACTTAAATGTCCCTGCCTGCCAGCTCTTAAGAGAGCAGTGGATCTCCCAGAACAGTGCTTAAGCTCTGCTAAGGGACAGACTGCCTCCCCAAGTGGATCTCTGACCCCTGTGCCTCCTGACAGGGTGACAACTCCCAGCAGGGGTCAACAGACACCTCATAGAGGAGAGTTCTGGTTGGCATCTTGTGGGTGCCCCTCTGGGATGAAGCTTCCAGAGGAAGCAGCAGGCAGCAATCTTTGCTGTTCTGCAGCCTCCACTGGTGATACCCAGGCAAACGGTCTGGAGTGGAACCCCAGCAAACACCAGAAGACCTGCAGAAAAGGGACCTGACTGTTAGAATGAAAACTAACAAACATAAAGCAATAGCATCAACATCAACAAAAAGGATGACCATGTAAAAACTCCATCTGAAGTTCACCAACAGCAAAGACCAAAGGTAGATAAATCCATGAAGATGAGGAAAAGCCAGTGCATAAATGCTGAAAATTCCCAAAGCCAGAATGCCTCTTCTCCTCCAAAGGATCACAACTCCTTGCCAGCAAGGGAACAAAACTGGATGGGAATGAGTTTGACTAACAGACAGAGGGAGACTTCAGAAGGTGGGTAATAACAAACTCCTCAGAGGTAAAGGAGCATGTTCTAACCCAATGAAAGGAAGTTAAGAACCTTAAAAAAATGTTAGGAAAATTGCTAACTAGAATAACCAGTTTAGAGAAGAATATAAATGACCTGATGGAGCTGAAAAACACAGCATGAGAACTTTGTGAAGCATACACAAGTATCAATAGCCTAATCAATCAAGCAGAAGAAAGGATACCAAAGACTGAAGATCAACTTAATGAAATAAAGTGTGAAGACAAGATTCAAGAAAAAAGGATAAAAAGGAATGAACAAAACCTCCAAGAAATATGGGACTATGTGAAGAGCAAACCTACGTTTGATTGGTGTACCTGAAAGTGATGGGGAGAATGGAACCAAGTTGGAAAACACACTTCAGGATATTATCCAGGAGAATATCCCCAACCTAGCAAGGCAGACCACCATTCAAATTCAGGAAATATAGAGAACACCACAAAGATACTCCTCCAGAAGAGCAACCCTAAGACACATAATCATCAGATTCGCCAAGGTTGAAATGAAGGAAAAAATGTTAAGGGCAGCCAGAGAGAAAGGTTGGGTTACCCACAAAGGGAAGCCTATCAGACTAACAGTGGATCTTTCTGCAGAAACCCTACAAGCCAGAAGAGAGTTGGGGGCCAATATTCAACATCCTTAAAGAAAAGAATTTTCAACTCAGAATTTCATATCTAGCCAAACTAAACTTCATAAGGGAAGGAAAAATAGAATACTTAACAGACAAGCAAATGCTGAGGGATTTTTGTCACCACCAGGCCTGACTTAAAAGAGCTCCTGAAGGAAGCAATAAATATGGAAAGGAAAAACCGTTAACAGCCACTGTGAAAACATACCAAAATGTAAAGTCCATTGACACTATGAAGAAACTGTATCAACTAATGGGGAAAATAACCAGCTAGCATCATAATGACAGGATCAAATTCACACATAAAAATATTAGTCTTAAATGTAAATGGGTAAATGCCCCAATAAAAAGGCACAGACTGGCAAATTGGATAAAATGTCAAGACCCATCAGTGTGCTCTATTCAGGAGACCCATCTGACGTGTAAAGACTCAAAATAAAAAGATGGAAGAATATTTATGAAGCAAATGGAAAGCAAAATGAAAAAAGCAGGGATTGTAATGCTTGTCTCTGATAAAACAGACATTAAATCAACAGTGCAAAAGAGACAAAGAAGGGCATTACATAATGGTAAAGGGATCAATGCAACAAGAAGAGCCAACTATCCTAAATATATATGCACCCAACACAGAAGCATGAGATTCATAAAACAAGTTGTTAGAGACCTACAAAGAGATTTAGACTTCCACACAATAATAGTGGGAGACTTTGACACCCACTGTAAATATTAGACAGATCAACATGACAGAAAATTAACAGGGATATTCAGGACTTGAACTCACCTCTGGACCAAGTGGACCTAATAGACATCTACAGAACTCTCCACCCCAAAACCACAGAATATTCTTCTCAGCACCACATAGCACTTATTCTAAAATTGACTGTATAATTGGAAGTAAAACATTCCTCAGCAAATGCAAAAGAATGGAAATCATAACAAACAGTCTCTCAGACCACAGTGCAATCAAATTAGAACTCAGGATTAACAAACTCACTCAAAAGTACATGATTGTATATTTAGAAAACCCCATTGTGTCAGCCCCAAAACTCCCTAAGCTGATAAGCAACTTCAGCAAGTTCTCTACAAAATCAATGTGCTATAAATCACAAGCATTTGTATACACCAATAATAGACAAACAGAGAGCCAAATCATGAGCAAACTTCCATTCACAATTGCTACAAAGACAATAAAAAACCTAGGAATACAACTTACAAGGGATGTGAAGGACCTCTTCAAAGAGAACTACAAGCCACTGCTCAAGGAAATAAGAGAGGACACAAACAAATGAAAAAATATTCCATGCTCATAGATAGGAAGAATCAATATCTTGAAAATGGCAATACTGCTCAATGTAATTTATAGATTCACTGCTATCCCCATAAAGCTACCTTTGACTTTCTTCACAGAATTGGAAAAAACTACTTTATGGCTGGGTGTGGTGGCTCACACCTGTAATCCCAGCACTTTGGGAGGCCAAGGCAGGCAGATCACCTGAGGTCAGGAGTGCGAGACCTGCCTGACCAACGTGGAGAAACCCCATCTCTACTACTAATTAAAAAAATTAGCCAGGTGTGGTGGCACATGCCTGGAGTCCCAGCTTCTTGGGAGGCTGAGGCACAAGAATCACTTAAACCCAGGAATTGGAGGTTGCGGTCGGTGAGCCAAGATCTCACCATTGCACTCCAGCCTGGGCAAAAAAAGTGAAATTCTGTCAAACAAACAAACAAAAAACAAACCTACTTTAAATTTCATATGAAACCAAAAAAGAGCCTGCATAGCTAAGAACAAAGAATAAAGCTTGTGGTATCGGGCTACCTGACTTCAAACAAGGCTGCAATAACAAAAACAGCATGGTACTGGTACCAGAACAGATATATAGACCAATGGAACAGAACAGAGGCCTCAGAAATAATGTCACACATCTACAACCATCTGATCTTTGACAAACCTGACAAAAACAAGCAATGGGGAAAGGATTCCCTGTTTAATAAATGGTGTTGAGAAAACCAGCTAGCCATATGCCGAAAGCTGAAACTAGATCCCTTCCTTACACCATATACAAAAATTAACTCAAGATGGATTAAAGACTTGATTGTAAGACATAAAACCATACAAACCCTAGAAGAAAACCTAGGCAATAGCATTCAGGACATAGGCACGGGCAAAGACTTCATGACTAAAACACCAAAAGCAATTGCAACAAAAGCCAAAATTGACAAATGGGATCTAATTAAACTAAAGAGCTTCTGCACAGCAAAAGAAACTATCCTCAGAGTGAACAGGCAACCTACAGAATGGGAGAACATTTTTGCAATCTATCCATCTGACAAAGAGCCAATATCCAGACTCTCCAAGGAACGTAATCAAATTTACAAGAAAAAAACAAACAACCTCATTAAAAATTGAGTGAAGGATATGAAGATACACTTTTCAAAAGAAGACATTTATGCATCCAACAAACATGAAAAAAACCTCGTCATTACTGGTCATTAGAGAAATGCAAATCAAAATCACGAGATACCATTTCACACCAGTTAGAATGGCAATCATTAAAAAGTCAGGAAACAACAGATGCTGGAGAGTATGTGGAGAAATACGAATGCTTTTACACTGTTGGTGGGAGTGTAAATTAGTTCAACCATTGTGGAAGACAGTGTGGTGATTCCTCAAGGATCTAGAACTAGAAATACCATTTGACCCAGCAATCCTATTACTGGGTATATACCCAAAGAATCATTCTACTATAAAAACACATGCACATGTATGTTTATTGCAGCACTATTCACAATAGCAAAGACTTGGAACCAACCCAAATGCCCATCAATGATAGACTCGATAAAGAAAATGTGGCATATATACACCATGGAATACTATGTAGCCATAAAAAAGGATGAGTTCATGTCCTTTGTAGGGACATGGATGAAGCTGGAAACCATCATTCTCAGCAAAGTAACACATGAACAGAAAACCAGACACCACACGTTCTCATTCATTAATGGGAGTTGTACAATGAGAACATATGGGCACAGTGAGGGGAACATCACATACTGGAGCCTGTTGTGGGGTGGGGTGCTAGGGAATGGATAGCATTAGGAGAAATACCTAATGTAGATGACGAGTTGATGGGTGCAGCAAACCACCTTGGCACATGTATACCTATGTAACAAACCTGCCTGTTCTGTACATGTATTTCAGAACTTAAAGTATAATAATAAAAAGAGAAGTGTCTTCAAAAAACTTTCTGATGTTTTTAACTTAAAATTTATTTTATCTCTGGCTATTCCTAAAATATAAGGTCTATGAAAGGGAAGGTTTTCTCAAAGTTTTCTGAAGAGGAATTCTTGCTTTTAGATCCTTTCTCAAGTGTTTTTGAGACCACAGTCTGTGTTGAGAAATAATAGCAACTCTCTTAGCAAGGATCTGAAGAGAAGGTATTTTACTGAAATATCAGCTTCCCCTTTTTTCACTTCTTTGCTTTCAAGTAAAATTATGGCTTTTCCAAAGAATACCTCAACAGTAAATGTGAGTCATTTTCCTTTAATATTAATACAGGGTTTTCTGCTGCATTAAGATAAAACACTTCTAAACTATTGTAGCTCCTGAAAACTGTTTCACAGACCAGTGCATTACAATATAGAAATTCTGTGTATGTAATTAGTTTTAATTAAGAGTGAGTTAGATTTTCAGATAAATTGGTAACCTATGTTCTCAACACAGTGTGTTAGCAGTATTACTGCAACTTGAGGAGTTACTAGGAGGTGTTCTTACTTTTATCCTGGTATATTAACAAGGTTTAGGGCAAAGGCTCACCTGTGTTCTATGTGGAAGGAGTGGTTCTCATTCTAAGATTAAATGTCTCTCCAGGAGGCTGTCCAAGAGTTCTGCTTGTTATTCAGGTTTTAATATTTTTGTCACTTACACATATTTAGTGTTTTTGTGTGTAGACACACAAACAAATAGTTATGTAGAGACAGGAACACAGGTTTTTCTCTAACAGTTTAGAAGGTGTACCAGACACTAGGGTGACTATCTGCCATTGTTTGCCCAGAACTGAGGTCTTTTCCTGGAATGCTAGACTTTCAGTGCCTAAACCAGGAAAGTTTTGGGCAAACCAACATGATTTGCCATCTGAGTATAAGAAAGTAGTTCTGGTATGACAATACAAATGTTTTATACTCCCCCAGGGTTAATTCTGGACTTAAAGGGGAGATACTTGGGAAGCTAACTTAATATTTCTAGTATATAACAAAGTAGTGAAAATAGTCAAATTTAGTAAACAACATACCTAAGAACTAGTCAGATATCAAAGTTAGAGGTAATAGCAAAGGTATGAAAAGAGAAGACCATGAATAATCATAATCTTAGATTCTAGAACTTTATTCTGGGCTTTAAGATTTAATCTAAGAGTTGGATAAACATTGGGGTTTGTATACTGAGCTGAACAATAACAGAAAGGGTTATTAAAAATATCTGCACTATTTATTTTTATCTGCTTGAAGTGCAATAAAACACAACAGGCTGTGAATTATTATGTAATCGTGACCACATTTTGTTATTAGATGTGAGACAGACGGCTGAGATCGAGTTAAATGCACTGCCATTTTCAGCCTCTAGAATTATATTATAGTTCTGAGAGAAGAAGTGTGCACTGGTTTGTGAAGTCTAGGATTGAAACCAAGAATTTTTGGATTTTTAGTCCTCTGATCCAACACAAGTTATGTATTTCTAGCCAAGATGCTTAAACTAAGTGCCACAGTTTTCTGATTCTTTGACTTAAGAGAGCAAAACTTAGCTCTCAACTTCTGGATTGAACAATTTTGGACAGTCCATAATAGTAGTGGTCATATAAAGATGGGAATGAAGTCCACTTTAGTAACAGAGAATTTCAACCCATGTAATCTGTCTGTCAAAAAAGCCATATTGTAGTCAATGTCCAGTAGAAAGTCCTGTCTGACTTCCTTTTTTTTTTAATTGTACTTCAGGTTATGGGGTACATGTGCAGATCATGCAGGGTTGTTCCATAGGTACATACATGGCAAGGTGGTTTGCTGCCTCCATCCCCCCATCATCTATATCTGGCATTTCTCCCAACATTATCCCTCTGTACCCTCCCCACCCCCACTGTCACTCCCATAGCCACCCCAATAGACCCCAGTGTGTGATGCTGCCCTCCCTGTGTCCACTTGTTCTCATTCAACACTCGCCTATGAGTGAGAACATGCAGTGTTTGATTTTCTGTTCTTGTGTCAGTTTGCTGAGAATGATGGTTTCCAGATTTATCCATGTTCCTACAAAGGAGATGAACTCATCGTTTTTTTATGGCTGTGTAGTATTCTGTGGTGTATATGTGCCACATTTTCTTTGTCCAGTCTATCATTGGTGAGCATTTTGGTTGGTTCCAGGTCTTTGCTATTGTAAACAGTGCCGTGATGAACATATGTGTGTGTGTGTCTTTATAACAGAACAATTTATAATCCTTTGGGTATATACCCAGTAATGAGATTGCTGGGTCAAATGGAATTTCTATTTCTAGATCCTTGAGGAATTGCCACAGTGTCTTCCTTAATGGTTGAACTAATGTTTGCTTCCACCAACAGTGTAAAAATGTTTCTGTTTCTCCACATCCTCTCCAGCATCTGTTGTCTCCAGATTTTTTAATGATCGCCATTCTAACTGGCATGAGATGGTATCTCAATGTGGTTTTGATTTGCATTTCTCTAATGACCAGTGATGGTGAGCACTTTTTCATGTTTGTTGGCCTCATATATGTCTTCTTTGGAAAAGTGTCTGTTCATCTCCTTCACCCATAAGTGGAAAATTTTTAAAAATATTTCATTACAAATATAGAATGTAAAATACAGTAAATCCTACCACCTTGCTTCAACAGTTATCAGCTCTTTTCCAATTTTGTTTCTTTCATCTGTACCTTCTCACCCTCTTCTTCCCTATATTATTATGAAGCAAATCCAAGATTGTATATTCTTCCACCCATAAATATTATGAATCTACAAAATTAAGAAAGCTTGAGTAAATATAACCATGCAAACATGATTATACCTAAAATACAGTTTCTTAATATTATCAAATATCCTTTATTCAAATTTCCCAACTGTTTCATAAATGCTTGTGTATGTGCGTGTATGTGTGCTTGTGTGTGTGAGAGAGAGAGAGAGAGAGAGAGAGAGGTTTATAGTTTGTCAGAATCAAGAGCCAATAAGATCCATGTGTCGCATTTGATTGACATGTTTCTTAAGTCTTTAAGTCTTTTGAGCCATAGGATTCCCTTCTTATTTTTCCTTTCTTCCTAGGAATGTGATGAAGAAATCAAGTTGTTTGTCTCTTAGGGTTTCCCCAGTTGAACTTTGTGGATTTCATTCCCATGGTACCATTTAACATATTCTCTGTCTTCTGTATTTCCTACAAATTGATTCTTTACGTTAGAATCTTAATCAGATTCAGGTTCAATTACTTTGGCTCGACTCCTTATAGGGTATATGGAGTTCTCCCATCAGAAGGCACATAATATCTCCTTGTCCTTTGATGGCTAGATCCCTTAATTCATTAAGAGTTGCAGAATAGTGATATCCTATCATTTCATATTCATTTATTAGCTGACTTTTTTATAGTAAACTTTCCTTCATCTCCTGTTTGGAACTTACAACTGCAGTTTGCATAGGACAGGCAGGATAAATGCTTGACTATTTCCCTTTATTTACTGGTTTCCAAAGTAATGAGTTCGTTCCCTATCATCTTTCAAACGTGACCAATTTTTTTCCAGTATTATCATAAGCATATAGGTTTAAACATTTCAATCCATTACATATTTCAAACCATTACAGTTAATGGATTAATCCATTATAGTTATTCTCCTTATTGATGCTCAAATTGTCATTAAAGTTAATGGATTAATCAATTACAGTTATTCTCCTTATTTATGCTCAAACTGTCCCCTCTTTGGCTAGTGGGAGCCTCTGCACACTGGCTACTGTGTCCTTTTGACAGAACCTTATTGGTCTGTGATAGCCTCCTTGCTTTCTGAGACTCCAAGATTTTGGAGACTCGACTTGTCCATTTCCTGCCCCTAGACTAGACATCAGCATTTCTGCTAAGATCCCTGGTTCCTTTTAGTGTAAAATGGTGTTTGGAAATAAATGTCTGGGCCCTAGTCATTATGATTTTTCCAATCAAGATTCAAGACTAAAGGATATTTACTTCACCTCAACAATCTGCATCCTCTTTCTCCTACAAATAAACTCCTGGTTCTCAAGACAGCAACATACAATCATCTGTGTTAACCCACCATATACAGACAATAGTTTCAGAATAACAATACCAGTGCTACGCCACCAAAAATATGATTACTACAAAGAGTTTAAGATTCTTTTACAGACATTTTTGTCCTTACCTTAAGATGTATCCTGTTAGAATATACATCAATGTTGTTGTGTTTTAAAGTTACTTTATGTATGTGTGATTATATTAGCTTTTGGATACACAGGTTCATTTGTTTCATTTTGCTTTTGACTTAAAATTTTTAATTTTTAATTTTTTGTGGGTACATAGTAGGTGTATACATTTATGGGATATATGAGATATTTTGATACAGGCATGCAATGTGTAATAATCATATCAGGATCAATGGAGTACCCATCACCACTAGCATTTATCTTTTGTACTACAAATAATCCAATTATATTCTTTTAATTATTTTAAAATGTACAATTAAATTAACAACCATAGTCACCCTGTTGTACTATCAAATACTAGACTGTATTTATCCTCTCTATTGTTTGAGAATTGATTTTCTAAAAAGTTATGTTAAAATTGTGTAATATACTTACATGGTTCCAAAGTCGACTCTAGAGAAGGAGGTATACTTAAAGAAGGCTAGCTTTTCTCCCTCCTTCTTTATGCTATTTGTTCCCAATCCCCATAAGTAATCACTTTCCTTTATATTGTGGCTTATCTTTCCCTTTTAAGTACAAATATATATTATATTTTTAAATACAAATATGTATATAAAGGAAGATATGTATATATACATACATATATACATATGTATATGTACATATATATATACACACACACACATACATATACTTATTTATTTATTTCTCATCCCTTATGCTGCTGGTATTATTTTATACACACTTTTATCCACCTTGCTTTTTAAAAAATAAACAACACATTTTGGGCATCACTCCCTTGGAGTATGTAGAGATATTCTTTGTTCCTTTTCAAAACTGCATAGTACCTTGTTTTGTGGACGTACCAGACCTCTTTTAAGAGAACATTTGTGTTGTTTCTAGTCTTTTGCTGTTATAAATAATGCTGCAACAAATAGCCATGTGCATATCTATTCTGACAATTGCCTTTTAGTCAGTGGATTGCATATATTTAAATGTATTGTGATTGCCATATTTGGAG
The DNA here is from genome assembly GCA_963573385.1 of Cacajao melanocephalus. Taxonomy (NCBI): domain Eukaryota; kingdom Metazoa; phylum Chordata; class Mammalia; order Primates; family Pitheciidae; genus Cacajao; species Cacajao melanocephalus. Next base: position 6,622 of record CAUYLG010073861.1, on the reverse strand, counting down.
AGTTTTTTCTACCACCTCGTTTTGGATTTTCTTTTTACCGTTTTTTTTAAATAAAACTTTCTTTTCCCTTTCCATCCTTCTGTGGGATTGATAATGCTTTCTATATTCCCTTTCGTTCCCTACACTGGCCTAGAAACTGCAGTTTGCATTGCTGTTCTTTTGGTCGTTGTTCTTGTTTTTAATATGTACACTTAACTGTAAAATGTTTTAATACTTGTAACATAATTCAGTGTTTCTATTCTTTTTTCAAACATGACAAGGTTTGTTGCATACTTTATAGACTCATTGAATAATCCCTCTTTCTTCAGATAGTTATTGTTGCCTAAAATGTTCATTTCATCTTTAATTTTAGTTTACCTTTTCTCGAATAAGCAATACATTCATATGGTTCAAAAACCCAAACAACAATGAAAGTTATAGAGTGAAAAGTCTTGCTTCTATTCCTCTCCTGTCTTTCCAATTTACCCTGCCTCCACCCAGTCAGTTAATCCCAGTAAATGCATTTTTTTCCAGGGTTCTTTATATAACTACGAATAAATATATACTCTTACTTTACTTCCTTTCTTACATAGTATAGTATACTGTGTTTGGCACCTTGATTTTTTTACTGTTAGCAATACATCTTGGAGAAACGACTCTAGTAATGAAGTATAGAAATGATTGCTGAAAGTATAGTCTTTATTCATAATTTTGATAGCTAATGCCAAACTGCCCTTTATTGGAGTTTATACTACCCATCAGGAATGTATGAGATTGTTTAATTTTCCACAGCCTTGCTAATAAAATGAGTTATCAATTTTGGGGGTGGTTGCCAATCTTAGTAATTGTATGTTTCTTTCATTTTCTTTCGTTCTTTCTTTCATTCTTTCTTTCTGAACAAAATGGATTCATTTCTATTAGACTACCTGATACAAAAGATAGCATGATATGGATGGATAGCATGAATAACAAATGATACCATGTATTTTATTTGAAATAAAATGCTTACACAGCTCAATGGGCCACTTGGAAACAAACTCTTGCTTGACCATATTACTGAGCAAAAACAAAGTCGAAGCACAAACACCCTTCTTTTTTGACATGTATTTGGAGATAGGTGGGAAGACACTACCTGGTTCTTCAAAAGACTGTTCTTCCCTTAAGGCCTGGCCATAGAAGTGTAAACAATGTTAACCCGCCCTCACCAGTTATCATATCATATCATATCATACCATATATCATATCATATCATATCTATGTCAGCTGTGTATTCTGAGATTACACACAAACCTGTGTATAACCAATATACTTTGGAAAAGCTGCTATACCACAGTTATACTTGAGTTCTTGGCAGGCAGGACAGAGGAAGAGTAATTTGGAATAAGTTTTACATCCTATTGAGAAGAAATCACTAAAATTCCCTTAAATAACAGGTTAGAATAGAAAGATACTGCATGGAAGTTATCCTTTCACTGTGGTTCATTAGTTTTTGTTTATGATTTACACAGTTGCTTGATTCATTTGCTTATAGCACAATCCTGCCACAAAGTATAAAAAGGGCAGGATACTAATTATTCCTTCAACATCTGCATTTTTCAAGTGTTAAACACTACATCCACAGTATGTCAGCAGTTCTTGAACGTTTTTAAAAATAAATGAATAAAACTCTTCTAAAAATGCAGATGTCTATAACTACAATGATACTAGATGGAAAGGAGACAACGAGGGAAGGGGAAAAAGCAAACATGTCCCAACTCGACCTTTGGAAAACTACAGTTATGAGATGCTATAAATGATCAAGGCAGTCAGAGAGGGAAGGATGTGTCTTTTATTTAGCTATAGTTTGTAGCATAGCCTCTTTAGCTGTTGGTGGATCAGTAAAAACTACTGAATTACCAGAAGTGCTTGGAAGGATAGGGGTAGAAAGTAATGAACATAATACCTTATCTAAATCAGTAACAGGGCTTCATGGCCCAGGAAAACTTTCTAAACAGCAAAATATCTCTAAGTTAGATCTCTCTCTCTAACATTAAGTGTAGCACAGAATTAATAACAACCAAAAAAGATATACATGTAGATATAATGATAACAGAAAATTACAAGGCAGAGAACATAAAAGATTCAAGACCATGCTATACATTTTACAGTATTCTATGAAGCTAGAAAACCTATTAACTTTGAAAGCCCTAGCAAAATATCACTCTTGTTTATAAATCACTTATTTATCATATGACCATATATTGAATCCTTGTCTTTCCTCATACTGAAGCATCCTATGCTCAGCCTTTAAGCGTTCTGCATTTCTTTGCCAATCTGGGTACATGAGTATCTTGTTACAGTTGATTTTCCTGCGGGTAACTGGAAGCTGCTGGCGCAAGGCCTGGAATGTGGTATCTGACTTTGATAGTTTTCACTAATTGCTGTCTGATACTAATTTTCTGTATTCCCTATGATTTAATAAACTCCTTGGCAGTTTGGACTTCATTCAAAACAGTTAGTGAATCCTGTACATCTTTATGACTAACCGACTGAACATTGCCATCTTCATAACAGTGAATCTGAAGCACTCCAACCACCTGGGCTGTAGGTGGTGTGATAATGAACTTCCACTCCAACAACCACTTCAGAAGTTTTAAGGCTGAAATTGGTGGCTTTCAATGCATGCAGGAATAGTCTGTTGCCCATCTATAGTTTTAGCATAAACAGTACAGAAGCTGCTGGAATAATGATCTTTCACATAGGCTGTTAAAGCAGGGTCACAGGATTCTCTCCAAGACTTCAGACCTCTATCTACTTCCTGTGGCTTGGAGTCACTTGCTTTTTTCCATACATTATCAAATTTAAAGGAAATTTTGTTTCTTGGATCTAGAAATCTGCTATTACCTAGGTCACCTTGCTCTGTAATTAAGACCTGATCTTCATATCCTTCTCTGTCTTCACAGGTGTGAATTGATCCATGTTATACTAGGCAAATGCATGTGCTATCCCATTGCTGAGGAGAGTGTCATTATTAAATATTAGTCAAATATCATTGAATACTTCATTAAATTCCCATGTGGGAGCATGAAGGATGAATTTAGCAGCTATGTACACTTTCTCCTCATCCAATGCTCAATCCTCAAAGTCAGCCATCTTGGGCTGCTCTCTGCATTTTTCTTATTATGAGACAAATGAGCATCTTTGGGGGCCATATATGTTTTTCTTTTCTACCTTTTGTCTGTTCATGAAGCTTGCCCATTTTTCTATTGGGATGCTGGTCTTTATCGAATTCTAGGGCATCTTTATGGCATTTGAATCTTAGGAAGGATTTCTCTGAAACTTTAAGGTTAGAAAGGAATTCTTCTATGTTTCTGTCGAGTGCTTTTTATTATTATGTTTTACATTTAAATAATTAATTTCTCTCTGGTTTATCCTGATTTACAGTGTAAAGTATGAATCTACTTTATTTTTTTCAGATGGCTACCTGGTTGTCCCAACTGTTTACTGAATTGTTCACCTTTTCTCCAACCACTTTAAGATGCCATCTTCATCATATCCCAAACTTCAATATTTATTTGTTTTTACTTATGAGTATTCTGTTCTGTTAATTGGTCTGTATTTATAGTTATGTGATAGTATCCTTTACTTTTAATTATCGAAGCTTTAAAATGTTTTTTTATCCTTTGTTTTCTCCCCTTTATTCTCAATGTAGTGTATTAGGTTAATGGATAACACAGGAATATAATAATTATTAACACAAGAGCAATAATAGAATAATCTTCTTGGTCAGGTGCTTGTCATTTATTTTTTAATTTTTAATTTTTACATTTCCAACATTTATTTTAAGTTCAGGGGTACATGTGCAGGATATGCAGTTTTGTTACATAGGTAAATGTGTGCCATGGTTGTTTGCTGCATAGACCATCCCATCACGCAGGTATGAAGCCCAGCATCAACTAGCTATTCTTCCTGATCCTCTCCCTCCTCCCACCTGCCACCCTCCAAAAGGCCCCAGTGTGTGTTGTTCCCCTTGACATGTGTCCATGTGTTCTCATCATTCAGCTCCCATGTATAAGTGAGAATACGCTTTAAAATGTTTTAATGTCTGTAAAGCTACAGACATTTAAATGTTGTTTTTCAGGATTTCCTGGTCATTTATGCTTTTTTAAAATATAAACTTAAAATTAACTTGTATAATGAAAAAAAAGTCTGTGTTGATATTTTCATTGGTATTATGTTCAATTGACAAATCACTACATTGTACAGGGTAGCAATAAAGCTCAGAAACATAGGCAACTACCCATAGTAATGATTTGTTGGCATTACATTGTAATGCATGATATTAATATAGTTTGGGTACTTCTCCCCTCCAATTCCTGGGTTAAAATGTAATCACCAATGTTGGAGGTGGAGCCTGGTGGGAGGTGTTTGGGTCATGGGGATGTATCCCTCATGAATGGCTTGGTGCCCTCCCCATGGTAATGAGTGGATTCTTCCTCTGGTAGTTCACACCAGAGCTGGTTGTTCAGAAGTGTAGAACTTCCGCTGTCTGTCTTGCTGCTTCTCTCACTAGGTGATGCATCATCTGCTCCCCCTTCACCATCAACCACGATTGTAAGCTTCCTGAGGCCCTTACTAGAAGCCAAACAGATGTGGATGCCATGCTTGTACAGGCTGCAGAACCATGAGCCAATAAACCTTTATTCTTTATAAATTGCGCATACTCAGGCATTTCTTTCTAGCAATGCAAACGGGCTAACACAGATATCTTCAATGTTTATTTCTCATTGGTATTGCGTAGTTCAATGTCCTATGCAAAATCACAATAACACAGTGTGTTAATGCAGCATTTCCAGCAATCCTTACACAATGGTCTGTGATGCATTTCCTCAGGAGTTTTATGTCTGATTTTCACTGAATAAACTTCTGCCTTTAGTATACCCAAGCAAAGGTAATCAAGGTGGTTCCATCTGCTATATATAGTAATATGATATGTGTATACCATATAAAATATTTTTTCAAATTTTATGCTTTCAGAAAAACTAGAGATGATCTATGCAGCAAAGATATTGCCACAGATCAGAAGAGACTAAGGAACTAAAGACAATCAATATACAGCAGAGCACTGGATTGGAAAGTAAAACAGGAAAAGAACTTTTTTTAAAAAAATGGTGAAGTCCAAATAAAATCTGGGGTTTTGTTCAAAGTAATGTACCAATGTTAGTTTCTTTTTTCTTGTAAATTATTTTATTTCTTCCTTGATGATTTAGAGGAACTATCTTCAAACCAGTACAAATATTTTATACATAATACCTGGCCATTTTCTAACCAATTGAGTAATTTGTTCCATTAAGCTACCTCATGCCTTTCAGCAAGAAATACATTAAATTTAAATAGTAAAGACATTACATAATGAATTAGGACACAATTAAAATTTCCTTTAAATATTTCTTTGGGGGCGAGGACACCACACTTCTACTGAATGAAGAGAAACATTTTTATAGTCCAGAGGTCTTTTATTTTTTTAACACCTATTATGCCATGAATTCATAGGAATAGGTTGCAGCAGCTCACGCTCCTTCCTATTGATTCTCACAAAGTGGGCTTCTCTGGGTGAAGCAGGCTGGTGCTTCAGTTGAACCCAGTACCTTTCTCTTTGGCTTCTTTCTTTTACTGATAATTTTCCTTCACACGTTTCAGGAAGCTATCTTGTCTCTTAGAGTGCTTAATGTGCTCAATACACACATTAATTCTCTTGGCAAGCATCTTGCACTTAACTTGCTTGTTTACAACAAATGCCAACAGCATGCTGAGCAACATTGTAGACTCTTCCAGCTTTGACATGGTAACATTTGTGGTGCATTTCTTTTTGAACAGTACCCATTCCCTTGATGGCCAGGGAATATCACCTTTCTTAGAGATTCGTGTATACATGGCCAAAGGAACAACTCCGTGTTTTCTAAAAGGTCTAGAGAACATATATTGGGTGCCTCTCCTCTTTCCCTTTATGTTCGTCATTTTGGCAAATTGCTGGAAGATGGTGGTTCCAGCCGAAAGGATGGATTCTCAATTTTTGATAAATATGCTACTGTGATGTAAGATAACAGCGTTAAGAGAAACTGAAACTGGATAAGGACTATAAGACCGTTTTCTGTACTACCTTTGCTACTTTACTGTGAATCTGAAATTATTCCAAAACAAAAAGTTTATTTTTAAAGAAACAATATTACTAGATATTTTGAACATCTTATATTGTAATGCTGTGTTTATCTTCCTCGCTAGACTCTGAATACCACCAGAGCATGAACCCAGCACTACCCCTGGGCCCAACAGTACTTAGTTATTGTGGATAACCTTAGGATGATGAAGACAAGCCAAGAAGACATTGAGAGGTTCTGAAAAAGCACCAACTTGGTCTCTTCCCTACCTTACGTTACAAACCGTTCAATTTAATAAAACCAAATGTGTTGCTACTAAATATTTATTTTTATTTTCTATATCTTCCATCCAGGCAGATTTAGAGAAAAAATATATTTAGGTAACCTGTCCTAAAAAGCTGACAACCCCCTCTTTTCTCCAGCTCTTGGCCTTCATTACTCATTTTAAAAAATACTCTTTCTCCTTGCCCCAAAGTTTTTGGCACAGCAGTTTTGGAGAAGTGGAA